>KZ062792.1:0-40950 GCA_002091835.1 Anopheles maculatus
TAGTGATTTCTATGATGATAATAAAAAATGATTTTGATGAGCGTAATATTGGTGTATCTACAGATCGTAATGCGCCACTTATTGGATGAGTAGATGTTGAACA
This sequence comes from Anopheles maculatus, assembly GCA_002091835.1. Lineage (NCBI taxonomy): Eukaryota > Metazoa > Arthropoda > Insecta > Diptera > Culicidae > Anopheles > Anopheles maculatus. The sequence continues at coordinate 104 of KZ062792.1, forward strand.
TGATGTAGACATTAGCTATAATCGTAAAACTAGTGGAAGTCGACTACGCATCGGAAAACCATCTGTATCTCCATCTGTATCAAGCGAATCCCGAGTTGTGTATCGTATAAAATAATGGTTAACTTTTAAACCACGATCACGACACATCGATACATCCATTAAGCACCACATGTGCCTTGCCTAACCTCGTTCAATTCAATCAGGCAGTGTATTAAGACATTCATTCATTCGTGTGTTGGATGCTATTAACAACATACAGTCAAGGTGGCCGGCCGGTCAGTTCTATCCCTACTGGTGATTAGATTACCCACACGGATGGAATGGAAGTGCCGGGCCGAGAACGCCCAATTGGCCCATTCGAAACCTTAAAAATCCCGTGGAGAGTCTGAAAAAATGGGCCATAAACCACTGTAGACGAAGGCAACCGCAACGATCGAGACACTCTCGGCACCATTCCGGTAGCCGATTGCACCGTGCGTCGATAATATAGGTTCATTTATTTCGAACCCTTGCCGCGTACAACAGGGCAGCGGTGGGTAAGCTATGCCGCCCAGGCACGCAGGGCCACCCATTGGAAAAGCGTGTTTTTGTTGTTGTTGTTGCTGGCGTACCGACCGTCATAAATGTGTATTGGAGCTCCCTGGTGGAGAGCGGACGACGAACCGGTGTGCCCAGGTGTATATTGCGTGCCAAGGGATATTTTGTTCTACGTTGTTGGTGCGCTCCGTCGTCGTCCATTGCCGGCGGGGATGGGATCGTTTTCGCGCTTTTACGTACGTAGGACGTCCAAGTGGTCAAGGTGGTGCGTTTCCTTGGCAAAGCTAATTCAAAGGCTGCTAGAGCCTAGCTGGACGAGAAATCATGCACCGCTCGGGAGTATTGGAGCCCATGTACGCATTAAATCAATGACAAGTAATGCGTAGCCTACGGGAATCGTTTCCCTCCTTCTGTTCTGGTGAACGGTATCCGACGCTCCGGTACAAGTCCTCGGGACTATCAAATTAAGCACGAACCTACACGGGTGCTTCCTTCGTGCCGTGTGCCCCGAGGCTGGTGCTTTGTAGGTAAATCAGGAGCATAATTTCTCGGCAACTCTCAAGCCCATTTGCTCAGCAAACAAATATTTATATTAGAGTCTACCAGGTCTTAGACATCGTCCGTGACATTGATGTAGTTGTTTCCGTAATTAAACCATTTTCCCCGCAAAAAGGAGAACTCCTCTAATGCTCCGGTTTTCCTCTACAAGGGTTTCGCGATGACTGCAGCTCACACGTGAGTTCAAGCAATGAATCTATCTCACCAACCAACACAGTGTGAGACTGCCTAATGAGTGCATTCGTGCCACTGTTACCTCATTGTTCGTCCAGCAAGGGGTGTGTTTATCGCGAGTGAACCACCACGATCACTCTCGTGACGCTCGTCGTAAAAGAGGGTTGGACTCTGAAGGCTCGCTCGGTGGAGGGATCAGAACACGCTTCAGACAGTCAGTCCCCCCTACTCCGAACGGTGATCAAGTGATCTGCGCACGAGCGCCATGTGCACCGAGATGCGTATGTCCTTCACGTGCTACACATTGTCACGTGATACGCAGGCAAAAAGGTGTAGTAGGGAGCCTCGCCTCGCCAGTGCCGGTGCGAGACGGCGATTGGACAGTTTGGTAAATAAATCACTGACCGATCACGGCGAACGAGCCACGACGGAGCCGCCAGGCAGCGCCCCACCAAAAGGTGACCGGTTGTGGACGGTTGAGACAGGTGACCGAACAGTTGTCCTGCTTCGTGTCGTCGAGCCTTGCCGGTAAGGTGCGATATTACATAACCGGTGCGTCAATACGATTAGCTGGCAGCGCCTTCGAGCGATCGTGATACTGTGGCTGTGATTGTTGGCTTTTTATTGCTACGCGCTCCGATACAGCACGAGGTCTGCGGCTACGTACTCACCAGACAGATGCATAAGCTAGAGAGCGTTTTCAAAGACTGTGACAGAGTGGAGATTATATATTTTTACGGCTGAAGTTGCATTAAATAGTGAGGATAAATGTAGTATATTGCAGGATATTTTCAAGGTAATATTATAGGATTATCCATGGTCACTATGGGTAGAATAATGAGAGTCTAGAGGCCTGACATAGCTGACCTAGACCTCTTGAAGTTGTAGAGCCGAAAAGATAAGACTTTTATAGTAAACTGTCAAAGGAATGTTACAAATTATAGCATTTACTCAAGATTTTCCCCAAAACAATTTTGAAACGGATATGAATTCTTGTAAAACTTTTAATTCTCTTTGCTATAAGGATTACTGTTGATTATATCAAATTCTTACAGTAGTATTATAGTACATCATAGTAATCCAAGATAAATTATAGCAGTTACTCAAGATTTTCTTCAAAGTAACTTAGAGAAACATCAGATCAAAAAATTCTGTTTACATCTTGGTCTGACCTGTATTGACACAAAAGCATACTTAGAGACGATTAACATTCTAATGCCATAAACAGCCGCTGGCTTAGAGGTTTTCGTGTTTACTTAACGACATACCGTCAAGAGCTGCAACTACCGCTGGGGATTATTATAAAACAATTGTCGAACCGAACGTTGACCGTGGACCAAGCGTGCGTTTACAGCTGGCCTGGAGCTATTAGTTTTACTACCGATCCGTGTTTAGTTGAACCGGCCCTTACCCTAGCCATCCACCAATGCCTTCCTTTAAGGTCGATTCTAAAAAGAGACTCACTATTGGATCGGCCGATGTGATCTTTCTGCTAGACGTCATTTCCCTTTCGATTCGGTTGACATAAAACAGTGATTGGGGTGAAGCGGAGGACAGACTCGCTCGGGGGTGGATGACAACAGTCTCTCTGTATGTCTCTCTCTCTTTCTCTCATCGCACAAGCGACCTGCCGGTGTATGACGTGTATTATTAATAACGCGAAACTCTCGTAACCTCTACACGACTCCTTCGCGCCGCGCGTTTTGTTTCATGTTGGTTCGCGATTGATCGACTCCGCGACCCTGGTGACATTCTAAGCGCACACAAACGGCGATCCACAGCGGTGAACCTTGCCGTCTATGACAATGTGACAATGAGCACGATGAAAGACACGATCGGTGAAAAAAAAGTCGCACCTGAAGATGATGAAAGGGGGCATACGAAACAATTTAATTGGTACGTGATTCTCGCGCTGTTGCTTCCCGTTTTCGTGCCATTGTTCTTGTTCGCTGTGAGGGGAAACAAAAATGTGTCAAACATTGCAGATGATCAATAATTTCCGTTCCGTTCGAATTTGGCCCCGCTGGTGCATCATCACAGTACAACGGTAGCCGTTCGATCGAACGATCGATTGGACCTGATCGAAGCTAGATCAGGGTCATAAGCGAACGGTGAATCAGCATCACCGCGGCACAGACGACAGGTCACGTGACGACGAACCGATCGAGAGCATTCGGCTGGGAAAACCTCCCCGACAAAGGTCAGCGTGATGAGCGATGTGGCTTCGGCAGAGGGGTAAGACCGAACCGCGAAAAAAGCCCAAAATCATGCACTAATTGGCTCAGGTGCCGGTGTTTGTTATACGTGCCGATTGATGAAGCGGTAATAAGCCGCTCGGTTGCGGCACAAAAGACTGAAACAATCGAACAAGCGACGAACCCTTTTCGCTCGTGAGCTAGAACAACGAATCTAATCCCTACCGATGCTCGGTAATGAATGGAGCCACATCAACTGTACTCGCTAAGGTCATTCTAGCCTCCCGGAGGTGTCCTCTCGCGCTGTACCTATTAACACCGAAACAACGATTGTGTTTGATTGTTTTGTTCGCTTCCTTTTTCGAAGGTTATAGCCATCTTCTCACCCTCTTTCTCGTTAATCCGATGTATTTACATGAAGCAGCCAATTTCAGACACAACAGCAATATTGTTTTGTATTCCACACATGCCAAAGCGTAGTATTATTTATGTCCTGCGTCCCATCAACACAAAACCACTTGTTTATTTGGGTCGAAGGTCAAAAAACAGGGTTTCCTGGGGTGTTACTCAAATCAAACTTCAATGTGACGGTGTCTCGCGCAAGGGGCACAATTATTGAGTTATGTTTCGTGACAGTATAATTAACAAGTTATGCTTCTTCGCACGAGCGTTCCTTGTTGTCGGTAAGGAATATTGAATTTTAATTGCGCGTCTCAACCACAACGGCTCGTTAAAGATGTGCGCTGCGGTGTGTTATTTGCTTATTGGATCGCTGTTTTTCGAACCGCGCTCAATGATGGTCATTAGTTTTACACGCCAAAACTGATGTAATTAATGCTAATTGTTGTTAATATGTATTCGCGAAAAGAGAAGCAAGCATAATCTTATTTTAATAACTGATCAAAACTTGGAGACGTTCGAGAGGAGAGTTCCAATATTTTGACGAGAAGATGTAGCATTGGTTGGAAGATAAGAAGAGCAAAAGGAACAGAAGTGAAAAAAACTCCGAAAAGCAGCTTCTGATCGTGCGCTTTCGAATCAGCTAGGAGATCATTAGGCAGTTTAATTTTACTGAAGCTATATCACATCGTTTTTCTATGTGTCGTTTGTGTTCGCTAAAAAAACAAAAAATAGATCTCCAGAGCTCCGGTCCAGATCCGGGTGCAATTCGAAACAATACCAGTGGCTAAAGCATCCAGCAAAAGCTTACGTTCCGACACCAACCGACCAATATAAAGAAGCCAAGTGTTATAGTGTGCTCCTCCGATCGTCCAGAATTCGTGTCCGTGTGTCGTAAAACCTTGACAGAGTTGGAAAGTTTTATATCCCCGGGGTTGAACGTTTCTAAACCTTAAACCTCAAGCACGGTTTAGGACACGTCGGTATCCTGTTTTTTCGACGTAGCTCGATCGTTGATGAATGGGTTGTTAAAGGAAATCAAGAGCTTTTTTTGTTACAGACTTTCTTCAACGCTCGGTGGAAGCTGGTGGTGTGAAGATAACAAACCATTTCGGACCTTTTTTTGCGAAATCTAGACGATCGTTGATGCTATAAAACTCGCCACAAACTACTTGTTCGCATAATTTAGTGTTTAGAGTCGTTGTGGTGGAGGTTTTATGGCAACACTCGTCTATATTACATCTAGTTTAGGAAGCCTCTCTTGATAAGGATGATTCACCTGGCGTTGCTAGAGATACACTTCAACATTTGTAGTTTTGTTTTGCGCAAACAAAAAACCTTTAACTCTAATTAAAACACACCAATTGTACGGTGCTCTGTACTTTGTAGCTCGTGCCAAAAACCCCTCAAGATGGATGCTGCTGATCAGATAACCTAAAACGTAACAATCCGGACACACAGAGACACACACCAATCTCCATCGTCCATCGGTAAGGGGTTTTAACGAGCATGCTCTAATTTTACCACAGCAAACGGAATGGCACCGAGTGAATGAAAGCGAACCTGGATCGTAAAACACTATCGTTGACGGCTCCCTGTAACGACAACAGCAAGACTTGCGAGCGAATGAGAGAGCGATAGATCGCTTCGTCCGGATGTTGGGAGGCCGGACCGCACTTAACGCACACTGATTGGATCAACCATAAAGGAAAGTAAAGAACGCTCGGCTTTAATCTTATCACAGTTTAATTGCGCCGTTAAAGCCAGCTTTTATGGACCATTTCCCAAGGTTTGTTCGGACCGGCAGGTATTCGGAGTATTGCACCCAAGTCCCAGCCCTGGTAGTGGTATTTGTGGTCTGCAACGCACACACACACACACAAAAACAGTCCTCGAGAGTTGTGGCACAAACTTCGGCAAGGAACATGTGAATTCGCGCATTTTACGACAGTTAACTGCAAGATTGTGATCGGTTCACCTTCGCCAAAAGTTTGGTTCATCTCCTCCTCCCCCGCTGGGATCGCTACGAAATGGACCTGGTTGCTGGCCACTCTTTACTTTCTGGCACCACCAAATTGATCAAATATCGTTCGATGCGATCCACTTTCAACGAGATTATGGCCGCGTTCCGGGAGATCACACACAAATGAGATGATAATGTCGCATTCCTACCGTTGCAAACTAGTGATGGGCGAAATTCCGATTTGATCGGAATCGATTCCGGAGCGCTCCGAATTTTGCGGAATCGATTCCGAACAGTAGGTCCGGATCCGGGATCCCCTTGCAAAATGTGTTTAACTGGTTCTTTCCAAGTACGCGAGCGGGGGGGGGGGGGGGGGGGGGGGGCCAAGCACCAGGCAAAAGTTTGGTTCATCTCCTCCTCCCCCGCTGGGATCGCTACGAAATGGACCTGGTTGCTGGCCACTCTTTACTTTCTGGCACCACCAAATTGATCAAATATCGTTCGATGTGATCCACTTTCAACGAGATTATGGCCGCGTTCCGGGAGATCACACACAAATGAGATGATAATGTCGCATTCCTACCGTTGCAAACCCACACGAACCCGCCGCCGTCTGAATTGTTGGCAGTTCTTTTGGCACAACTTTGGATGTCCGGAAAGCCGATTACGGTGTACGTTTTACGTGCAGTTTTGCTGCAGTAAACACCACGGAGGCCACACCTTTTCTTGCTTTTGCGGTATTGTGAAGGTTACGCACAAATGCAATTACACGTGGAGTACGCAAGAATTCAGAAGATCGTAGATTCGCTGCTCATAAGTTCTCCGAATGCTTGATTAACGAACCGTCACGATTCTCTGTGTCAGTTCTGGAAATTTAATCCTCCACAGGCTCCCGGAGCTTTAACTCGATGTGTCAAGATCGTGCGATACTTGTAAAAACCAGCCACAGAAGTTCAACCGTCACGCTAGGGACACTATTATCCCTGCGCTCTTCCCAACTGTGGCCGAGGTTTCGCCCGCAAGGAAGAAACAATATAATTTACGGCACCATTATCAACCCACGCAGGGCGCGCGGCCGTGGTGGTTATAATTTTGACAACATTATTTTCCCAAACATCCCGGGAGGAGAATGAAAGAAACGAGAAACGCTCGATATGGTCCATTGAAAATTCATTCCGTTTTTTGGGCACCAGAAAACGGGCCGATCGAGCCACACCAAGAATGTTTTTGAGGCGTAAGAAATCTCCTTGTGAATGTGATTCTTTATTATTCTTCTGCAACTCGGGAATTCACCTGCAGTTCGTGCTGATTCAAAGTTTTAATTGCGCCTCGTCCATTTCACGAAGCCGAAAGAATACGGTGTGATTATGGGTACTTAACGCAGCGTTCGAAGCAATCAGTGGATACGGAACACGTAAAACAAATGAACAAACAAACAAACAGATAAATAAGCTTATCAACACCACGATCGGGTAAATGGTTTGCCGAGCGTGATGTAGTGCGTGTTGCGTGCATTCAGGTGCTTTATCATGTTTGCCTTAATATTTACTTTGGCTGCTTCAGCACAGCTAATTATATTATTGCTTTCAATTTATATTAATTATAGTTTGCTTTCCTCATGTTGTATCAGCAATGAGGCAATTAAGTCTAGTTGCCGGTTAAAAAAATAAACAATTCAAGCAAATGCTGCAATCTGCACGACACAAATCGAGACCAAGCGCTGTTACATGTTTTTGAATGTCGATCACGATAAAGCTTATAAATAAAATCATAAATTCTCTACGCACAAACGGTCACCTGGGTGCCGTCGTCGTCCATTGAGCACCGGGATCCGTGTTCAATCGATTCGCACCCAAACGATACATTTATGCAGCCCCTCTATTGGGTGCGTACTAATAATCTTTAGTTTCGAATGCGATGGAAACACGGCATGCCATAATAAACTGTACGTTAACGTATCTTGCCGTGTGTGTACGTCCACTGTATGTTCGATGTTGGAATGTATGCTACCCGAGGTCTCCGAACGCGGACGAGAAAGAATCCGCTGGACGTGTCGTGCAAATTCCAACCACTGCCACAAACAACGATCCCATCCCGGCTGGATAAAGTTGTTCTCGTGTCGATCCACCACAACTTGCAACAATTTTCCGGTGTCGAAGAAAGCTTCGCCCGTGTAGGAGCTGCCGGAAGAAGCTGGTGTGTCGCGCTGATGTCATTCCCATCTTGCTTTTTTCAATTATGCGCCCTCCCGACGCCATCGGGCAAGCGTCCCGTCGTCGTAATTAATAATCGCTAATTGCCCGATATTATCTCCCGGAGGTGAATCCCGTCGTGCCCGATCCCCAATGGAAGGTAACCGACGGTGTTGCAGATCGTTCATTTTTATATTATTGCTCAGGCACCACATGTTACCCCATATTGCGTCGGAGAGCCTTTTCTGGTGTGAGTGAAAAATGCACCACTGCCTACCGAACGGGGTCATTGGTAATGAAATTGTTGAATATGTTCAATTACGGGCTGCCTGCCGGTGGCCACTTCGGGTTAAAGATTGATGAGCTCGAATAGGGGAGGGGTACTGTTGCTGATATTTTTTGGGGCGAGAAAGATCTTCACACAACGATCGTGTGTCGGTAAGAAGTACACCCCAACGCAATGCAATACACGCATGAGTCGTACTGGGAATTGGGGGGAGGCTTTTTGTGGTGCCAAACGCGAGATTGATTGATTTGTAATTTGGAGAACTTTAAGGCGATTGTATCGTTAAGCGTAAATATGAACAAAAACACATCAATTCCAACACAGCAGTTTAAAGACGTGCAGATATAATATTACTGATTGATGTTGGAAAAAAAGTTGTCTTTCTTGGTTGGAGATGCCGGGTATCGATCCCGGTACCTCTCACATGCTAAGCGAGCGCTCTACCATCTGAGCTACATCCCCCTGATACGTAGTGCATGGTTTATTTTTAAACTGACTGATGGCAGAACAATAAAAAACGAACAATTACGATCGAAATTAGACCACAATTCTTCAAAAAACATCCAAAATGTCATAAAAATCAAGGCAAGAATCTTTAAAGGCACAGCTGCTTCAGCCATTATTGATTGGCGATAAAGCATCAATCCTAAAAATCTAGATCTTATGCGATTAACTTTATCTATAAGAAGCTCGCTCCATTCTTCATCTTATCTTCTTCGCTCAACTGTCATCGGGCAGCAACTAATACATGAAACGTGCTGAAACAATACGTAAATCAAACAGTGAGAAAAGCCCACCAGACATCTAATAGACCACTCAAACAGCTCTCTACAATACGACGCCGAAGTCTTCCCGACACCAGGTTGATAAGGGCTACAGCAAAACGGTATCGGTGTAAGGTGAAGGAGTTGTTTGTCGCGATAAAATGTTCATCACCAACCTGGACCGGAATCGAAATCTTCACCCGGTCGTGTGCAATTTAGTGTGCTTTGGACGCTTGAAGGTTTACCACAACCGCCGCCAATATGCGAGTGCGGTGTTTGGATGTGAATTGAGAAAGAAACTGTGACAATAGATTTATTACAAAACAAAAACGGAAGTGAATAGAGTGGTTCGGAATGGTTAAAATGAAAGGATTGCTCGCTATTGCTTGTACGGTGTCGGTGCTTGCGATCTTGTTCGGTAAGTTGCGTCAACTGCAACAAAGTGGTGTTTGAAGTATGCAGCAAAGCACACAATCATAATAACCTTATTGCACCATGCAAAATGTCACATTGTTTTTGTCTGCTTTGAATTCCTCGTCGAATTTGATTCCGAATGATCGGCACAGCATAAACCAGATAAGATAAGGAAAATCGCACATCAAAGTGTCAATTGCTTAATGACGCGCTAGTGTTAGGTGAATTGACGATGCGTGCTTTGGTCGTGTGCTATTTTTAAGTGTAGACAGCAGGAAGACGCAAGTGGGTTTTGTGATACGCTTTCTGTGTGTTTCGTTGCAGCATCGAACGTTCTCGTCGCTGCACAACCACAGCAGGATGAGGCGTACGAGCTACCGGATCTGCAGTCAGTGCTGGAAGATAAGCCCAACGATGATGGCGCCCTAACGGATGACTACGTAAACTGTCCTCCCGACAGTCCGGTTGCGGGAGAACAATTGGATTCGTCATCCGAGCAACAGAAACCTGCTGCTGGACGTGGCAAGTTCGAGGACTATCCTCCGCCGGTAAAGAATGAGGCTGGACGAGTGGTTAAATTACCGGGAATGCGTCCTCGGGGCGATCCCTTCGATCAGGTAAAGAACATTGATGATCCACAAGATGTAGACCTGCTTGATATGGCGGAAAATCTGTCCGTCGACAATGTTGGACAAGTGTTTGAAGAGGCAGCCGAATCACCGGATGGTTCTGGAGATGATGCGATGCAACTGGAAGGTTCTCCGGAGCAGGAGCCTGTTGAGCGTATTCACGTTCCGATCCAAAAACCCACCATCGCAATAACTGTTGCGAGTGAGGAGGACCCATCCGAGGTGGAAGAGCACACCGAAGACAAGGGCTATCTCAAGCATCTTAAAGCACAAGCTCTGTACGATCTGGCGGAAGGTGAAACGAAGGCACAAGGTGTGAAAAAGTTCCTGGAGCAACATCCGGAAGAAATCATGCTAGAATCACCCAACTATCCGAACCCGTACCCGAACGCGATTAACGATCTACGAAAGTGAGTATGTGACAGCGATAATAGAAAATCTTTAAACTCCCCGTCTCCGCTTAACTACAGCTTCTCCGTCGATGGTGGACGTGGCGTACAGATCACGATACACGATCTAGATCTCAATCCAACCACCGACTTCCTGTACATTCGGGCCGGAAATTTGGAAGACACCGAAGAAAAGGGCCCCGTACTGACGGGCACGTATACGGAACCGCTTCGCTTTTTGATACCACAGATGACTACGTTCACCATTCACTTCGTCGCCCAGCAAGACCCCGATGTGGAGCAGAAACATCGTGGCTTTCAGCTGACGTACGCTTCCTTTGGCGAGCTGAACTCTCCGACGACACCGACCACAACGGAGGTGATCGTACCGCAGGAAGAGCTCCAGTGGACGACGAAAGAGATTGTGATGACGCCGGAAATGATGGAGCTGCCGAGTACGTGGGACGAGATCAAGCAAGCGCTGTCGAACGCAAGCAATCAGTACATCGAAAGCCACAACTTGACGTACATGCCTAGTCGGTAGGTTTTTTTTGTGGAGGGAACGATTGAAAGGGAGATCTTCACACGATGCTTCTCGTTCTAGTCCGTTTGATGTGAAACTGCTAGCGCGGAAATGTCCCGATACGTGGAGAAACTACGAGAACTGTGTTAGTTTGGAGTTTGCTGTCCCGCTTCGCCCTATTTTCTACGAACCGACGGACGATGATGATGGATTAGCGTTTGGCTTTGGCAATAAGTTCTTGCAGAAAGGGTTCATCTCGATCTCCACGACCGAAGCGACCGAACCGCAATACGAGCTGGATGTGAAGAATCTGGACGTGATGTGGGAAGAGTTTGGCCAGATGGAATTGCAGCGTGCCGGGTACGATATGTACATTATGCCCGAGAGCAGTCGCATTCTGCTGACGTGGATAGGGATCAGTTTGGCGATTGTGTGCACGTTCCTGTTTGTGCTGTACATGATATGGAAGATCGACATCTTCAAGGACTATCGCAGGTGAGCAGCGAATGTTGGGGAGGCTTACACGTGTGGACAGTGTGCTAACGTGTTGGAGTTTTTCTCGCAGGATTTCTCGCTCAAGTCACCACACCAACGTGGACGATGATAAAAACGAGCTGAAAAAGAAAGAGTTCGATATCTCTATGTTCCCATCGCCTCATCAGGTCGTTCCGACGTTCTTCCCCACCGGTGATCCATACGGTGCGCCTGAATCGGATGCTCAGTACGGTAAGCGTTCGTTGTTTAACAGCTCATTAACAGCGACACCGATCTCGCGTGTAATTGCGTTAGCTCCACCAATTTCGGCTAAATAATGAGCTCAATTTTCCAAATTACGCTCTGCTCTCTGCTTCTGGAAGTGGGCAACACAGACCGGTGATAAACAGTAATATTTTAAATTCTCTGACTCTCGAAGCGTACGATAATGCGACGATGGGCCAGTGGCCGGAAGACTTCAACGATCCGCGATATCCCGAAACATCGTTTAGCACCGGCCATCAGCAGCATCAGCAGCAGCAGCAGCACGGTAATCAGCGAACCGGTCCAACCCGTCCCTACGAACCCGTCTCGCCGATGGACCTGTCACCCGCACCGGTCGACTTTAATGGTATGTGACAGCCAGTAAGGAACCCGAAACCTTCAAGACCGCCAACAAACAGTTTGTTGGCCGTTACCCATCCGATCTGGGTCTTATCCTGACACAAACGGTCCGATTGATCCGTTTGTTTTACCGAAAACATTTACATTTACGCGGCAACTCCGTGTCCTTCTTCGTTTCACGCCACAGTATCACCCGGCCGGTCCTCGCGTCCTTCGGCAGGGAGCAGAAATAATCCATTTTTATCGCCACCCCGAGTAGGAAGAGGAGGATCTCGTATGTCCGCCGGCAATCAACCGCCACCACCACCGCCACCGCCCGGTTTACGGTAATAAACTGTGTGGAACGCGGTTAATTAAAAATATGTGACGATAACCCCCGCGCTGGGACCCTGAGCTGAGGCCAGACCGATCCAGAGCAGACGACGAGGTTCCAGGTTTCCACACAAAAAACTGGAGCAAAAAGGAAGCAAGGAGAAACAAACTCTATAAAATAAAGTAACAACCACCAAGCTCCGAGGAAAGGACTCGAAATGTCTTGTTTTTGTATCAATGGTGGGGCAAAAACAGGTGGAACAGGCTCCCGGAGTCCTGGTCTTTGAGCACAGATTAGCATTGAAGTCCAATTTTCATAAGGTTGATGAAAAATGCATTCCATTCGGGTTTATGGCGCTGCTGCTGCTGTTGCAATGACCGTGTACCTGCCGTCGCTGACGGGAGAAATCAATTAATTAATTTCATGACGTTAATCTTTCGGCCCGAAACTCCCCTTACCGGACTCCGTATAGGCGGACCAATTTAGATGGTTGTTCAATTATTGGTGCTGACCAGAACCAATCAACTGGTCGCGCCTCATCAACCCGTGTGCCCTCGGTCTGTCCGTTCGTCACCGTGGAAAGTTTAATTTCTTTTCTTCTTCCTGATGTTTCTCATCACAGGCAGCTCCAGTTTAAAATCGTTATCAAAACACCGTCAACCCTCTCTCCGGCCGCTATATTACGGTGGAGTCACACGATTCCTTCCCACTCGTTGGTATAAAAATAATAATATTGATTTCATTCATTTCTTCATTTTACGCAAATTAAGCTTCTGCCACGCCAAATGCAAAATTGTTATCATATGTTGATTAAAGAGAGAGAGAAAAAAGAAACGCTGTGAAGCGCAAGCGAGTCGGCGAAAACGAGTGGCATTTGCCTTTGGATGTGATAATGAATCCCCACCATCAAACAACCCAACCGTGATTTGGTTATTAATTTCGGTGTCCTTTCGTGTAGTTTCGTTGCGTGTTTCTCCTGTGCTTCGGATACCACTCGGCGGTTAATTACACGACATGTTCGGGGCGTACGGTCCACCGGACGATAATTACACTAATATACAATAAATGGAAATGATTATAATTTTATGCAGTAGTGCGCCCGGCATTGGGAACTGTTCCGCGTGCTGTGTCAATATTGGTCAGTTGTGGCAGTACTTTTGTAGCTTGCTTGCTGAGTTTTAGCAGGCATAAAATTAAGCTCTTTGACGGGGGTTTATCATTGCTTAATTTCGTTTAACTCTTTGTAGCTGAGGGAGCGAACGGATCACTAAAACCGAAGAAATCCTCGATATCGCTCACAATCGAGCGTTGTTGTTTATCAATTCAATATCCCGGGTTTCTTGGCAGGATGCACTCCATCTCAATATGAGCTTGCCATGAATCTCTCAACCATTTGGACGGCCTTAAAAGACCTTACTGGCTGAGTCATCTTGCGCCTGTTTTATGACATGACCAGCACACGTATAATAGCGAAGTACAGCTTATAGACCTTAGATTCATTAATTGGCAAGAGTTCATATGCCTCAGAGATGAATTTGAGTACTGGAACTATACAGATAAATGAATTTATCAGAATTTAAAGAAGATAGCCCTCAAAAATTCCACCAATTCCGAGACTTGGGTTGGCCTTCTCTAGTGCCTAAATGAATAGAAGACAGGCAAGCATACTCATACCAGTCTGGTAAGCTTTACCGGGGCTGTAGTTGCTGCACTCGAGAGAATCTCCCTTTTATATTGAGATTACGAGTACTTTGATACAATTTAGAACCTCTTGATGTAGTCGAGTGTAATTGAGTCAATCGAGAGTCATGTAAACCCAACTAAAGCTACGTAAAAACATTCAAAATTAGAAAACTAATTATCCTACAAATATCTTTCGACTACTTACAAAAATCAGAAAGGCTGATGCGCCGGTATATCAACATGTTTTGCCATGGTTGGCAATCCTCTAGTGCTTTATTTTCAAACGCGCCCGAAACGTAATTTAAACAAGGAACTATTCCAAAAAGTGTAACAATTATTTCTATATCAAATAGGTGATGTACGCCGCTAGTTTTCGAACGATTTGATGAATGGCTAAGGTAAAAATAGAATAATTCGCTAAGAAAAATGAAATAATTTCTAACAAAAACATCTAATATTGACTATTGAGAAACGAAAACAGAAATCGTTTAAACAAAACCGCTATGAAGTGTGCAAAGAAGATTAATGTTTTGCTATAAAATATTGACAAAAAGGCCATCTAAATTTCACGCTAGTGTCCCATAGAGTTTCGGCTAGGCCGTAATTTTTTGCTCCCACACAGTGTTGTACTGTGTGAGCCGAGGAACTAATTGCTCATTATTGTATCATCATTTGGCTTAATTGGCATACATATTTTCATATTTCTTTGTAACAACTATAGTGTTCGAATCTCTACTCGGGAGGGAGCACGATACAACACACCATTATCACTAAAACAGCGCTAAAAATTGACTTCACGATCTTTACTTTTTCTGTCTGTTTGTCTATTGCTATGGACACTATGAAAGGGTCCCGGTGATAGGGAAGATCGATAGAAGAGATGTTACAGTAACCGAAAGAATCGTTGAATGGAAAATACTCTTTTCTGCGTAATAAAAAGATCTAACATGATGAAAGCAATTTTTAAGCGGTAGAAAATACAAACTAGAAAGACATTCTTTGTCTATTAAAACCCTTCCTCATTCTTCATGAATTCCAACTGGCTAGTATACACTTTATAACAACAAGATTTCAATAACATTCACGATTCATTTAGTAAGATTGGTATTTGTGAGTCGCTTAATCCTACAACTTTCCAGCACTTCCTGGCTACTCTGCATGCACGAGATGTAAAAGTACCCAAACAAAAGGTACGCTCTGTTCTGGTGTGTCGTCTTCTAGTGTTGCTAACATTGGGGACCAAAAAAATATACACCGAAGACGGATTATTGCACTCTGGGAGTAATTTGTTTTTGCGGTCACGTTTCGCTTCGCTGCAGTCCGTCCTTAGGTGTCCTGTAGTAATGCTCCCACGACGTAGTCGGGGGACGGTTTCTCGGCCGTTCGATGCACCGTAAAGCCTTTGTTTTCGATCGCTTTCTTCGTGCTGGGACCGATCGCAATGATCCGTTTGCCGGTTAGGTCGATCCGATGCTTTTCAAACACCTGTGCACAGTAGTTAATACCGGATGGGCTAAAAAAGAGTAAACTGTCGATCGTCCGATCACTTTTCTCCTCACGCTCACCACGAAACAGGGCGACCAGATTCCGCTCGAGGTCATGGTGTGGTACCGTTTCGTACACTTCTATCGAATCGAGCGAGTAACCGTACTCGGACAGCTTGTTCTGCAGTACGTCCTGCTTAAGATTTCCACACGGAAACAGGAAGGGCATCGTGATGGTTTTGTTGTACAGGTCGGTTTTTATAAAGTCAGCCAAATTGCTAGCATTCCCCGAATGGTGGCCCTTTGTGTCGAGGTCAAGGGTGCGTTGAATCAGATCCCGGGACGTCTCTCCAACGCTGTAGTTTTCGAGCGTTTTCCAATCGTCCTTTAGCTTCTGGCCCTGCACCGCATCCCGCACGGCCGTAATGCTGCGGGGGCTGGTAAAGATAAGGCCTGAGTACTTGTAAGGCGACAGTAAGTGATCCCGCAGCACGTCCAAATTTTTGAAGCAAAAATCTAGCGTCGGTATGAAGACGGGCACGAATCCATGCTTCTCGAGCAGCGTTCCGTAGTTGTCCGCGTTGTCGCTTTCCGATTTTAGTATCACCACCACTTTCCTCATCGTGCAAGCGCGGTCTGCAACCGAAAAAATATGCAACGTGTACTGCACTGCGTTGCAGCAAAGCACCACAAACACAGATGGGGGATGCAATTGGTGTTGATTATGCCAATGAAATTTTCACCATTTATCGATGTTTATGTTTTGTTTTTGTTGCGTGCGCGTTTGACAGCTGATATGGGGTGATGGTAAACAAACGGGTTTTTTTTAATTGTGGAAGGATGCTCTGGGCGATGTATAGAATTTAAGATAAGAAATTATGTAAAAATGCGTTTCTCATTACTTAATCATTTGGTATGGCTATGGAAAGGGTTTGGTTTTTGTAAAAATGCAGAAAACAGCGATACGAAACGAAGAATGTAGCATTCAACCGAAAGCTATAAACGTACTTACCGTCAAATCGGCGCAATGTTTACATGCGTTTTTTTTTTTCAAAATGTTCGGTTTCGCAAAGCACAGTCGATGAGCTGAAACTCGTTTTTGTTTCCTTTGTACGTTTGATTTTATTACTTTTTTAATCATTTTAACTCCTGCTGGTACTCTCAAAACAAAGCAAGATTCTTCTTCAGCGATTCTCCCTTCTCCGGCACCACTTTGGCCACTTTCCGCGACTCTTTAATCAACGTTTCGGGACACTGCACCTCCGTCCAACTGATCGGAACCATCGGAATCGGTTCTGCCCCCCAGATAGCGCGGGAGCTGGGAGATAACGCTACCACAACACCCAATTCGTTATCCGCCGTGGAAAGATGGAACACATTCAGCTCGATTTGATGCAGCACCCGTGCCAGCACTATATCACCCGGCCGGAAACATTTGTGCATTTCCACTCGGTCTACCTCCGTGGCGCGAACGTCCTCTTTGCGGATGATGCCTCGTAGGGAGCGATTAAGCGCCGTCTTTCCGATGCACAGGATGCGACATTTGGCCATCCGGTGTAGCACTGCAGTGATGCGTGCCGTTACGATGTCGCCTATAATTGGGACCGTGGCACCATCCCCGAACGATATCACAGAGATGAATGTGTTTTTCTCGCGCTTCTTGATCTGTACTATGCCGGCAAGCGTGGCGTGGATGTAGCCAAGCTTTTCGTACGTTCCTGCGCCGGCTACTGTGAATTCGGACGCTGCACACAGCACTTGGCCTGGTACACAGATGAGCGATTGTTCTTCACTTTGTTCATCCATATTGAAGTAAAATATAATGTATTTTATGGGATAAACTGAATAGAATTGTTGCGCTTCAATAGAAATAATACCGATAAACGTGACTTTGGTAAACAAACACGCCGCTTTTGTTTTGTCAGCAAGTTTGACAGCTCATCGGTACAGCGGCACGATATGATCTTACAGCGGTACGCAAATGCACTGTGGATGTTGCCCGTATCAATTGGATCATTTAAAATATTTTATATAAAGATTTCGTTTGAAATCAGCAAAAAATCATGTTCAACGTGTACATAACAATAAAAATGTATATCAAATCTGTAGTCGTTCTGTTATTGGTTGAGCATATAAAAAGCAATAACTTGAAATCAAATGAAAAACAATTCGCTGTATACTTCATTACGTTATTATTCGTCTAATTTTCGATTTGAATACAACTTTAAATTGTAAACATCGTCTTCCTACTACAACGCTACAAACTACCAAGCGCCTCCTTCCAGATTTATAGACCAAACAACGTGCTTCCGACCAGCATGTTTCCATCTGTGAGAGCGTACCATTGTAATGCACTCACAAAACATTCACCACTCTCTCACTGTTTATGTCCCACGGTACAGTGCACGCTCTCAGCTAAGAGAATACCCAAGAACTGGTAGCATAAAACCATCACACTGGGACGCAACATCATTTCAGTCGTTGGCGGGATTCCTATCGAAACGGGACGTGTCGTGGTGCTGTTCGTGTGTCCAGAGCGAATCATCAGTACGCCTGCTGCTAGCCGTCCGTTGAACAACACGACAAGCTGCGTGCGTGTGCATCATATTGCGGCGCGTTTGATGCGTATCCGGAAGCGAACGAAACCATCATTATCATATCGTGCATATCAACGCGGTGGCTTTAACTCCGCACGTACATATCGGTCATATCAAAGCATCCAGCCACGAGATTGATTAACCGGCAACCGGAAGCCGGCCCCGAAGAGCGAGAGAGAGAGAGAGAAAGAGCGGGAGGGTGTCAGTGTAAGCCTCCCCCTTGGTTTCCTGCTGGTGGTGATTTGTCAGCTGTTAGCGTCTTCAGGCAAGAAGCCCGCTGGTGACGTTGGTTTCGGATTGCAACATAATAATCATTAATTTATTACATTAACGCACCGACCTAAGGCCGCTAGTGCTTGGTTGGTAGCGTTTTAGTTGGTTTGTGACCGGGCCAGAGTGTGGTTTACGATCTCCGGCGGTGTGTTGAGTGTTTGTATTGCCACCAGTGAAGTGCTTCCGACGAAGATTTCCAAAAGGAAAGTGTGTCCATCAGTACCAACCGACAGTAGGCGCAGCAGCAGCAGCAGCAACAGTTCCAGAAATGAGTTCAAAAGCATTACCAAATCTATTTATGCTATCAGTGGCGGTTATTGCGCTGATGGCGTTGCTGATCGTCGGACCACAGCCGGCCGCCGCCAACGACAGTCAGAATATTAACCGGCTGCTTAACAATCAGGTGATTGTCAGTCGGCAGATCATGTGTGTCCTGGAGAAGAGCCCGTGTGACCAGCTCGGCCGACAGCTGAAAGGTTCGTACCGGCAATAGAGATTGCGCGCTAAGGAGGCTAATCGGTAATTCGGATGGACATGCTTTGATTTGTGCTGTGATGAATGTCGGTGCTGACACATACGATTTACTGGGAGTGTTTGGACGCTTCTCTTAGGGACATAATTTCTGAGAATGCATTGGCTGAGAACAGCAGAAGAAAATTAAATCTTAAATGGGGTTTTCGAGGGAAAAGAAACTCTTTTACATCCTTTAATGATCTTGATGTCAAATTACTCAAACAAGCCGGTACACGTGTATCGATTAATACGTGCATTTACTACCTAATCATTCAAGTTTCCTTGTCAGTTAAGCTTAAGCTCCAAGAAAAAATGTTAAAAAAGCTGAAAAGAGTGGTTTCTTTCAATGCAATTCTCAAACTGTCACCAACTTTACGACAAGCGAGCAAGGGACGCAACAAAAAAAACGAATTCCGGTTCCGTTTTAACACCCACCCGAAGCTGGAGAGGATTTAGGCAAGACTAAATGTCTTCGTGCCTGGTGGAACGGAAGCAAATACTACCATTGATTGCTTTTTGCTCTTCGTTCTGTCCTGTTTTCGCAATCCGGATGACACAATTTGCCCTGCTTGTCATCTAAAATCCCTCCTTATTTATAGGAAGAAAGCGGAACACAAAACCCACTCTGCTTCGGTTGCTTGGTTCGAACAAAGCAGGCTGTGGAGTTTTTTGGTGGACAAAGACGTGGGACTCGGACACACACACACACACAGACCGGGGAGAGGGGAAGACCGATGCGGAACAAACAAGCACAAAAACAAAGAGCCCCAGCCATTGTCAGGAAATTCATTAACGGCTCTCATAATGAAGTGAAATAGGAAGAGATTATGTTGGATTATGTTTGAATTGTTTTCCTGTTCCCGTGTGCCTGTTTGTGTGTGCGTGTTCATGGGGAATAGTCCGTAGTCCGAAGCACAGAGTGTACGGAAAAATGTTATCAATTTATGCTATTCACCTTTGACACAGAGCATAGAGAGGACCTTTTTGTTCGATGTCCTTTTTTTTGGGGGGGAGTAAAGCACCAGGCGTCTCCATTATGAATTTAAACGAGCACAAGTTCGATGCTCGAGTTTTCGATGTTTTCGGAGCAAAAATGAACCATTTAAAGGGTACCTCCCCTTCCACTAACCTTTTTTGTAAAACATTTTAAACTAATAATTTTTCCGTTGCTTGCCTTTTTTTGGGAGGGAAAAATTTGAGGCCACAATAAAGTACGGAATGTTGTACTGTTATTGTTTCAAAAGCTTCTTGTTCGATGTTTCGCTTTTCTGTGCATCATCCAAATTAAAGCACTTTCCCAGTAGAACGTGACAAACCGAAAACATTGTACTTAATAATGGGCAAAGAGAGAGAGAAAAAAAAGCAAACAAAAGAAACCTTTTTTGAGAGCGCATTTTCACGCTACGCTTCTTTGTTTCTTAACAGCAAAATAAAAACGCATTTTTTTTCTTATATCTTGTTTGGTGGAAAATGTTTTCAATTTCGGTGTCTTCTTGTTGCAAAAAAAAAAGAACATAATATGAACTAGTGAACGCAGCAAAAAGGATTTAAAAACAAGCGTTTCATCCACGAAAACACTTTTCCGTTCAGAGGACGCTTGTGTTGTGTTTTCCCCCCGCTGCTGCTTCTTTTCTTTTTCTGGTCTCTTTTGGTTTGGTTCAGATTTTATGATGCGTTGAATAAATGAAACCAAAATAACAACTCTCATGCCAAGCTGAAATCGTGACCGGTTCCGCTTGTTTTTGGTGATAACAATTTTCATCTCGCATCCGTCCGGGTGTTTCGGGGCTTCCCGAAAAAAAATAAATAAATAAACGGGGTATTATTATTTTTCGATACAGTTTTTCCGTGCTTTGTTTCAACCTGACCTGTCAACAGTTGGGTATGATGTTCCGCCTGTTCCTTCGTTGCCTTCGCAACGATAAGACGGTAAAGGGTCAGCGTTCACCATTTTGTTGCTAGCGGTCAAAAGAAACGTCTTGGACTTTCCCTTTTTTTCCTGCTTTTAAATTTCTCTCTCTCTCTCTCTTGAAGGATCATTTTTCACCATCCATTAAATCGTTTGCCCAGGGCAGGATTAAAAAAAAAACAGCTTCGAACACGAGGCAAGATATGACCGTCTCAAACGAAACTCACAGCAGGGTAGTTTTATCTGGCAAGCGAGAAAACGACCAGGAGGAAAAAAAAAACGAGGGAAAAACTTGTCGACCGATGATAAATCTTCCAAGAAGAAGCCTGTTGAATACTGTCCGACTGGGAGTGTGGGTGTGTGCTACTATCATAACAGAAACAGCTGTTAACTGTTGGGTTGTCTGGGGCAGAGATTTACTGACTTGACGCAATGACATTTTACCATCATTTGGGGATACGCTAACGATTTATCATTCGGTTGATCAGATGGCTCTATTATCGAGCTCAACTAGGAAAAGTGGTACGAAAAAAAGAGAAACCTTCCTTTAAGCGCAAAGATCAATTACGTTTAATTAATCTGAGGACTGAATTTCTAAGTGTACTCCACTGGTACAAGTATTAGGAAGTGTAACACACTTCTACGAATGTGATGTTGAAAGGAAGTCACACTGCAACGACAAGCAACACACCAAAGAACGTGCAAAATCGGTGCTGCTTTCACAAGAAAATTGCAAAAAAAACGGAATTGAACTCACCAGGATGAAAATTCTTTCCTTGCTGCAAATGCCGGAAATAAAAACCCGACAGAAGCTCAAGGAAATGCTTGAGAAATAGCAACGTTTTTTTCCCAATACAAACAGGACGGAGAAGCTCGGGTTGCCTAGTAGCAAGAGACGGTAGCGCTGGCCAAAGGACAAGAATTTTCACCTATTTTGTTGCTTCGAGACAGACTGCTGGCTGCGTTCGCAAGGTAGGAAAGTATTTACGGGAAATTGAATACCTTGGCTGTCGGCATTCGAAAGGTTTCGAGAGGAGAGCCGGAGCAGTTCAATGGCAATCTACGGCTAGCTAGTCAGTTAAAGCTGTCCCTTTTTTACGGTGCAGCAGATGAGACGAACGTCAAACACGGTTAACATACTGAACCCCGCGACAGGAGAGTCGCTTGATACAAGCGAAGGGAAATTCTAGGAAAAATTTGAATAAACAGACTGAACAGAAGATCCAATTGCGGCAGAAGGTGTTCGGATGGAAATGTGGATTTGATTTTTATGGGCAAGTGAATTGATACTGTTACACGCGAGACGCCCCGTTGTGGAATGGAAGTCGACGTACAAAAAGGGGTTTTTTTTTGTCGTTGGGCGGCTTTTCGTTGCTAGGAGGACGCCTTTTTGTTACCATGAGCTAGTAGGAGTTCTTTAGATTTGGTACTTCTATTCTTATTTCTTCTCGTTTTCATATTTTGTTACTTCTTTTCGTCGTTCATCGTTCATTATGTTGCTTGTTGCACAAATTTTCATATCTGGATGCTTTATTACAAGACTGATCTGCATAAGTTCTTTATACTTACTTACTTCGCGGGCTTGGCCTGCTGCAACAATCCCCGATACCGCTCACGATCTAGCGCCGTCGTCTGCCAATCCAATATCCCGGCCGTTCTGGTGGATGCATCAGGACTTTTACGGCTGGGTCATCCGGTGCCATTCTCATGACATGACCAGCCCACCGGAGCCTGGCGAGCCTAATTCGCTGCTCGTAATTGCAGCGGCTCCTCCATTGTCCTTCCACACATATGGGGCCAAAAATCCTTCTGAGCATCTTCCTCTCGAACGCTGCTAAGAGGGTTTCGTCAGTTTTGGACCGAGTCCATGTCTCAGAAGCTTATGTGAGTACTGGGACTATAAAGGTTCTATACAGTCCCAGCTTCGTCCGTCGCGACAGATATTTGGTATGGAGATGTTTCCTCAGGCTCAACTTCTATGTTGTTGTCGGTGCTGACTTTGGACCCTAGATAGGTGAAGTTTTGGACGACTTCGAAGGTGTGATGACCTATCTGTACATCACTCCTGCGTAAATCCGTGTTTGTTTGTAGGGTCGCTGGTGGTGCCACCATTATTTTGGTCGCATGCTCGATTCTTTGGTAAGCATCTGCTACATAGGAGAGCCTCAAACCAATGATGTCTATGTCATCAGCGTATGCCAAGATCTGGAGTGATTTATAGAAGATGGTCCCCGAAGTTTCCACCTCCGAGTCTCGGATGGCCCTCTCTAGCGCCAGATTGAATAGGAGGTAAGCAAGCCCGTCTCCCTGGCGCAGACCCTTGGTGGTAGCAAAGGGTTCTGAGAGTTTTCCATCCACCTTCACCTGGCATGTGATGTTGGTCATTGTCATACGTACAAGCCTGGTAAGCTTGGCCGGGATTCCAAATGAGCTCATTGCGTCGTATAGTTTTACCCTGGCTATGCTATCGTATGCGGCTTGAAAATCAATGAAGAGAAGGTAGGAGTGTAGCTGCTGCTCCGCCATCTTCTCCAAGATTTGCCGCATGGTGAATAGTTCTTTATAAAGGTTGTTTTTATTCACATTTTCTTTGTTTTTGGAGTATTTTAATAGTTCGCTATTCGGTTTATTGTGTATTGTTTAATTAGTTTATTGTTTGGATTTCATCTTTTCTTTTGTTTTTCTTCATTATTCAATTCATTTTCTTCATTTTTCGCTAGCAAATCCTTTTTATTCTTTTTATATTTCATTCTTTTTCCAAATCATTGTATTATTTTTCAATTTGTCTTTTTCTATTTGTTCTTCTCTATACTTAGTATATTTTTTATGTATCATCATTTCCTTTTGTTTGCTTATTTTCTTCTTCTTCTTCTTCTTCTTCTTCTTCTTCTTCTTCTTCTTCTTCTTGGCTTAAAGCCACCTTACATTAATCTCAGCATCTTTCTGAAAAAGCTTTACTAATTATCTTTAAATTCATTTTTGGCAAAACCCACCATTCATTAAATCATAACCCCACTTTTAACTCGCTCAATCACATTCGGTAACTACAACAACCAATCTCCAAATCCGCCCAACGTCATCCCGAGCCTACTGAAAAGCCGTACCGAATACCCATAATCCTTCGGTAACGTTATCCTTTTCCTCACTGTGGTCTGGTCTGCTCAACGGTTCGGTGCTGTCAACAGAGCTACTTTTGACAGCGCACATTGTTTTCTATCTGGTAAGGTAACATCGTAAAACAGCATGATATCGCTTGTTCCACAGACAGTCATTCACAGTCGGAATGGAACAAAAGCATCCTTCCACCCTTCCCTTAGCCTCAAACTGTGCCAAATCGTAATCAAATAATCCAACGAAATTCGCACCGAAAGCCGATCACCGTGCCGTGAAGAAAGAAGCTTTTCCACTGCTACACCGACCTTCCGAGAAGTGTCAACGGCTATGTTGTACTACCCACATCACAGATGGTAATTAAGTGTATTGCTTAAGCGGAGGTTTGAAGGTAATGAAACCGCTTCTATTGTTGAAACATTCCTTAAGAAGTTATAATGAAAGTGGGATAAATATTTAATATTATGGTAAATCGAATTTTGAGCTTAAGTTTAAAGCTATTTCACCGAACCAAAGGGTTGCATTAAAGCCTTTTTTCGTTGCTTACGAATGGCCTACGCTTTCCCGGTTAGATTAGGCAGACTTTGCACCAACCATCAATTGGCTCGTGGGAGTTTTCTGACCATATTACCAAGGGAGAAGCCACCCACTAGCGAGAAGTTGTTCATTGCAGACAGTTTTTGGTGCTCTTATCGACGCTTTTTAAGCAACACCTTTAAAGACCTAGAGTGTTAAGTAAAAACCTCCAAATAAAAGCACTAATCTAATCTCGTACATCATTCTACAGTTAATTTGTGGCCCTTTGGAGTCACTTTGTACCCATGTTCAACCGTATGTCTTAAGGGAAAAGCAAATCAAAAGCCAATCCACAACACATTCGGTTTGTACGGTACAGCATCAATAAACCACCCCGATATTGATGACTTTTTACGAGGCCAACAGTAAAAGTGGTCGTAAATCGCTCGCCTAGGAAAATTGTGCTTAATGTGGGTGTGTGTGTGTTGGGAAAAAGCGATACTAAAAGATTTATTTCCACTCATAAAATGGTCGGTACAAACCTGCCAACCATTTTATTATCATTGCAGCTGGTGCTGCTACTGCTGTTTTGTGTGTTAAGTAGCATTAATAGTACACTACCTTCGGGAAAGTAGGCTAACGATGACCTTTTAACGGTGGTCGGAAACAGAACAGCACGAAAAAAGAATCTAACTAGGAACTCTCGAAGCACCATTATTACTGCTGAAGCAAGAAACAATACTTTAATCCTCTTATTCAGCAACAATCTCGTCCATGCATGACAAAGTCGCTTTTTGGGAAAATAATTGCCACCATCACCAGCCGGCTGGGGATGGTAATAATCCTACTTAAACATCACGGGTGTAGACCACTTCCAGGGGGTTTAAGTTCGATTGAAGGGGAGGACTCTTTTGTCTCGCGTTCTGTGCATAAATGGTGGAATTCCCCGTTCCGATATTCATTGTTCTCGAAACCGCTTCGCTCGGTGCGCGAAATGTAAACCCAAAAATTAATTAAACTTTTCCCCCCACCCGCGAACTATTGCGCGAAGAATCGATCGACCCAAACCCCGTCATACATCATTCTAATGTGGTAACGTTCTATCCGGTTCCGGTCCGGGATATCTCGACTCATGAATTGAATCGACTCATGAATTGAATCGACTCATGAATTGAATGACTCTTCACTGAAGATTCATATGAATGACTCTTTTGATAAGATCAAGCACAACACTAACAAATATGTTTATCAAAAGAAAAAGTGTTATGGAGCCAACGCTTTCTATACCTGGTTGATTAAGAGATAATAATTTTATCACACTATCGAAAGAATTCATTCCATTGAATTCGCGTTACTTGAAATGTTGGTGAATCGCAAAGAAATATGGATGACTTTATCTAAGCTAAATCGTGTAGTTTATAAGAAAAATCCTAATTTACCGCAAAGCTTTACAAGATTTTCGTCCCCACAAGTCCCCATTGTGAGTAGCAAACGCAACCATCGGAAGTAGCACATCATGGACATCAAGGATGTATCTCTCTAAACTACACAGAAACTTCCTCGAATCCTACCGACCCATTATCCCATATCCCCAGCCAAGAAATGTGAAAATAAAAACACAAGATTTATCGAGAGTGAGCAGCTGTTCTTGGACGAATCCTTCCGGTGCTGATGGGCCACGACAAACTCCGCTCCACGCATCCCAAAAGAAAACCGGAAGCCATGTGTTTCTTTTGGTACGATTTCAATTACAATCTATCCAAAGCAAAGCACACGATCGAAGTTTTGTTTCTGCCGTTTGATTCCACAAGGGTGCGCCGCCTTCGGTAACTTCGGTCCACCAGCCTGATTCTGATGATGTCGATTGTTGTTCTTGGCAATGTTGTTTTCGTTTCGTTCGTCTCTAAAAGACCATGTAAAATGAAGCCTTCTTGCCGGCGTCAACTTGTGCCAACTCCCAGGACTGCGGAACGCCGGCCCTTGTCCTCTTAACTGCATAAGAAAATAGACTCCCTGGACAGAAAGCTTTGTGGGTGGTTGGCATTCTTATTGCTTCTATTGTGTGGTATTGGGTTTTGGTGCAAGAACCGAAGATGCAAGTTTTTGCCACTGCTAGCAGCACGGATTGCACTTTGTCGGTCCCTTAGTTCTTGGTTTCCTGCCTGGACATGGGACGTTCGGAAGATTAACCCTTTCAGCAGTGTGCTGCCGGTTGTGGTAATTTATGTGCTTTTCTTTTTCCTTTTTCTAGAACTTGGAACTTTTGATGAGGTTCTGTGGTGGGATACGTTTCTTCTGACGCTGCTGACCGCGTTCGGGTTTGGGTAATGTTATTTTAATATCATTTTTGCAACAAAATAAATTAGTTTTTCGAAACCAGTTTTCTTGGGATAACATTTTGCTGAGCGCTCTTTAGAAACTGTCTTTTTGATGAGAAAATAATACATTCGAGTCCACTGAAGCACCGATATCCCGGACCGGAACCGGATAGAACGTTACCACATTAGAATGATGTATGACGGGGTTTGGGTCGATCGATTCTTCGCGCAATAGTTCGCGGGTGGGAAAAGTTTAATTAATTTTTGGATTTACATTTGGCGCACCGAGCGAAGCGGTTTCGAGAACAATGAATATCGGAACGGGGGATTCCACCATTTATGCACATAACGCGAGACAAAAGAGTCCTCCCCTTCAATCGAACTTAAACCCCCTGGAAGTGGTCTACACCCAGGCCCCTTCAACTACGAGGCCCTCTTGGATTTGGACCAGGGGGATCTTTGAGGATTCCCGAATCTTTGCAGATTTATGAATCTTTGGGGATTCATGAATCTTTATAATAGATATTCAGAGTCATTCATTCGGTTCAAAGATTCATTCAGATTCATGGATCTGAATCAGATTTACCCAACACTAATAGTTGTCCTTACAAGAACACAAGAACATGATTCAAGGAAACCTTAGACCTAACATTTTTAGGGCTAAACCCTAAGACAGTCTAGTTATTATAGATGAATTTCTTCTTTTTTGGCCTAACGACCACTTAGGTCATGCCTGCCCTTTCTGGCTTACTAAACTTATTGTTACCGCATAGTTGGATAGTCAGTCCTCACTATGGGGGAACGGCCCAGATGAGACGCCCCTGAATAGATGAACAATGATAATTATTTCTGCTTTATTTTGGCTCTAGAACCTTGGAAGGTCTGGAGCTGTCATTTGTGGTTTTCTATACTTAAACTACCCGGAGCTGTGTAGACGATTACCTCAATAAACGATATCACTGGATCATCTAAATGAGCAATGACAACTAGGATCTGTCAAGTTGGATCTCTTAGCAGTGGTGGATCAAACGGTGGGCGGAGTAGGCGGCCGCCTAGGGCCCCGCCATTTGGAGAGCCCCGAAAAACGAAGGCCTTAGTAATCAGATGAATTCTTGGGGGCCCGAAGGGGCATGATCCGCCTCTGTCTCTTAGGAGCTGCCAGAATATCCTGGCTTTGAGTAGCTTCTTCTGAGCAGTTAGTTGACAGTTAATAAATCCATAGACACGATAAACTTCAAGTTAAGATTTTCTCTCTTTCTGATAGGAATGCTATCAGACCCGGTGAGAGTGGGACCTAGAGAGTGTGAGAACTTGTTGAGCATTTGCATCAATTTAGAACTTCTTTAGTACGGTTTCCTGGGTATTGAGAGCAGGTCGGCAATGTCCATCAGTTTATTTCGTTTAATTTACAGTTCCCATAGTGCCACCGAGTGTTCCTTATCGTTTGTATGAATTATTCATAAGTTTATTTCTCGATTAGACAAGCAAAACAAAGCAAAACTCCAGCCAGCGTTTCACTGTTCACTGTTGCTTATAATTTTTGTTAATAATTCCAATAAGCTTACCCACAGTCAGCTCTCCCAACACTCTTAATGCAGCTTAAAAATACGGTGCAAAAGCCCTGCTAACGATAGCAGACAACACAGCACTACCTACGGTTCGTTCGAGAGCCGGTCCTAAATCCAGCTCTAATCCCTTTTTTGCCAACGACTTTCGACGCTTATTATCACGCTCTCTGGCAAGCTCAGCATCATCCGTCGGCGAACAGATTCCGTCCAAAGCTTCGGTACTCATTTGCTAAAGCTCGTTATGATGCGTAGCACAAAACGTGACAGACTGTGTGTGTGTGTCTAGTGCTGTGCTAGGAAAACAGCTGAAGAAGAAAAAACCCCGGATTCACAACGTTTAGGATGTGTTGTACACTGTTCATTTTTCGGATTTCTTTTTTTTGCCCCTACGTTCGAACCCTACGCCCAAGAAGTTTGACGACCGTCGGCATAGGTTATATCCTTCGACCTACATCCTTGTTTTTTGTTACTTTCCTGGCCAGAAATCCTTTTCAGCCGAACAGGCTCGTAAAAATCGTGCACGAAGCCCGCTCCCATTTTTTTTCTGGTCGTGAAAACCCCGATGTTTTCCACGAATTTTCCATGAAAGGGAGCGTAGAAACGTTTGGATGGGTTGTGGAATTTTAGGACACACGACGTATCCTTCCGTTTGCAAACTACTTCCTTCCAGCGTACCGTGCTTTGTGACACAGAGTTGTTGCCACATCAGCCATGGCTTATCTTTTGCTACTGGGGGAGGGGAAAGCGAAAAGAAAAAAAGACCAAACGAGGTCCGAATTCCGGAACCATGAGTCGTGGAAATGCCATTCATTTTTTGTGCCGCATCACACGCCACCATACGTTCAATGGAATGTGACCCAGAGAGCAGGACATTTGCACTGCTTCTCGCTCTCACACGCTTTCCGACGAGCAGCAAGTTTTGTTGCAGAGGACAACGAACGGAATGGCAACAAAAAAAAAACCCATCATGCAAAGTTGCAGAGTTTCCTTTGGCATGTCCAGGCCAGAGCGGCCTCTTCACGTGCGCGCCCAGCATTTCCGGATGCTCCTTCTTATATCGCCACGGTCATTCGATCCATCATAAATTATTCAACATCGTTAAATCTTATCGCTGACGTATGCTAAAGGTCTTTGCTTGATGAGGTCATATGGTGCCGCGAGTCGGGTAGGAAAATCTTTTCTTCCACGAACGGTGGAACAGCAACGAAAAAAAGCCAGGCGAAATAAATAATCCTCGCATTAGAAGTTCGTTACGCCGCAGCCGTCGGTTCGCTGCGGGGAGATGCGTTTTTCCTGGGTTGCCGCAAGCGCGCCAAATGGCCGACCGAGGCAACATCGGACGATAAGGCGTGAGTAAATAAATTCGCGAAAAAGAACGGAAACGCTGCCTAGTAGCCTAGTAGCGGTATCGTTTAGATGGAAATGAATCGTGACGTGTAATGAAATTTTATCACCTTTTCATCGCCTAAGGCTTGGTGGGTCGTTGCTTTGGTTTCTGATGGATGAATTTTGTGTGTCGGCCATAGATTTGTAGACGGGAAATGTTAAACAGTAAGCCTAGTCGCAGGGATTTTCCAACACTATATGGTTGTCTAAGTCAAGCATAGAACTAGGAGATATAAATGCACTGAGTAGACATCTCAAATAGGGATATAGTTTAGCTTGCATACTATAGAATTATCAATTAAATCAAAGCCCATGTCAACTCATCAAACCTGAAGCAATGTGAGCTGCAGAGATCAAGAAAGTAGAGATTACATAGTCTATTGCCTTAGAACAAGTATTTAAGGTTGCGTTTATGCTGTTAAGCTTCGCAACTTGACTTGAACAATCATTCCTTGGCTCTGCAACGTTGAGCGGTCTTGGCTTTCCATTTGCTTCCTTGACTTGATCTCATCCGTAGTTGAACAATCAGTCCTATGTACGTGCAATACAGGTCGGAACGGGATTCGATATCTGGTCGCGTCGTGTGGAAGATCTGCACCACTATATCGCTTCGGCCACCGTACTGCTCCTGGTCGAAGGTTATTGAATGCAGTATAAAAAATAATGTACCATTGGAGAACTTTTGACGTTAAGATCTTCCATCATTATAAGCTACCAAACAACGCAAGTCGACAAGGATGAAAACAAATCGGAGGATATTTCTTAATCAGCACATCATTTGATCCAAGCTTACCAGGGAAGGCCAGATGAAGGTGGCTGCAGAACTCTCTGGGACCTTTGATACTGCCTTCTTCTCAATCTAGCGCTAGAGAGCGCTAACCGAGAATCGGAGAAGGAAGTCCTGACATATACTAATGACCTAGACATCACTGGTTTGATGCTCTACTTAGCTAAAGCTTACCAAACGATCGAGCAGACCTCGCAAAGTCTCGGGTTGGAGGTTTAGGATCATGTGCCACCACCAGAGGTCCTGCTCACCAATACTGATCTACGAAGTTGTTCAAAACTTCATCTATTTGGAGTGTTGATTATCAACCAGTTATAATACCTGGGAAAACTTCTCCACTAAAAACACCTATCTCGATGGACGAAGCTGGTACTGTTTAGAACATTTATAGTCCTATGCACCTACAGTCACATACGCCTCTGAAACATAGACTCTGCCTGACAACAGATGAATTCCTCTTAGTCTTACAATGATATGTGGCTTCGTTTTTGTAGATCGTGCTACTATAATGACATAAGAGGCGTTTGTGGTAGTCCTAAACAAAGATGAAGTGACGGAGTTGATGCGTTCGTCAGAATATCCCGTCCATTGGTAGACGTGAAAAGCAGCAGTTTTGATGGACGCCTACCAAAGCGACAGACTCGCTTCTGAAGCTGATGCAACTGCTGGCACACAACCTTTAAATATCTGTCACAACTTGTGTGTGTGAAGTAAGGAAAATCCTTACAATCTTGCCAGCAAATTAAAAAAGTCTTACAAATCATATTCCAAATCGTGCTGATGAGAACCCCATACTTAGCATAATATATAAGAGAACAAGCAAGAAACAGGCAAACTATAAGCGTTCATTCATTCGTAATTATGTAAACTTTGAACTGCAATTATTCCCATGCTTCACCCCAAGCAACACCATTCTCATTTGCACTTTCCATTTGTGTGAGGAATTTTCCTGCACTTTACATTCCCATCAGACTAATGAAATGCCAATTTACCTGCGCTCTGGTGTGAGGAAAAAAATCTCCCCCGAACACCTTGTACTGTACAGGAACCGGAGCACAGTACTGCGTCAAAAGGTGCAGGTCAGGCTTTTTTCTGCTTTCCCTCCGAAATGAGCAGTTAGTTTGGTGGAATTGTTCGTTTAGAAATAACTGCTCTGTTGCAGTTTAAGCTTCAGAGAGAGAGAGAGAGTGAGAAAAGAGGGACCATTTGACGCAGCGGAAGCTTAATTTAGCTGCTTTCGAATGCAATTTTCTTCCCAACCTTTGTTTCGTGCTGCGAATGAACAGACTTTAGAAGGAACAGGAGGTCATACAACACATTGTTGTGTGGTGGTGATATAAAACCTTCATAATTTGCAAGCGATTAGCTTTAGAAGGAGAAGTATTAAATATGGTTCAAAGTTCACAAATATTCTCCAACTCTTTGTGATAATGCAGCTCGTCTTAATATGGCTAGCTCGCTTCTTCTATTAAGGTTAGTGTAGCAACAAAACATGATATCCACAAACATTCTTTGAACGAAAACTAGTAGAGTCTGAATAGAAAAAGAGCACACGCTCGCACAGACACACCAGAAAAACACAGCGGGAGCAAGAACCATCCATCTATTCGTATCCAATCCATCGCAACCGAGCGCCAACAGCCCTCCGGAAGGTAAAAGTTTCGTGTTTGTGGATAATAAATTTGGCAAACAAACAAAGCAGCTGGCAGTCCTACTCCCTGGCTCACTCCATCCAGGTCCAATGTTCAACTCTCCTGTTGTTTGGAGCTGGAGCTAGGGCGGTGTAATGCACCAGTTTCGGATGTGACTTTCAACGTGATAAATTCACCGCACTGCGCAGACTGACAGAGTCTGCTGGTGAGGTTTTTCAGGAAGAAGACTCAAGAGGAGGCGAAGGAAGCTTGCTTGCATTTTCCCGGGCAAGCTTTCCTTCGCTTTTCCCATGCGTCATCCGGCCAAAAACTATGAGTCAAATTTTGAGTCTAGCGATGGGTTCGTTCGCTCATCTTGAAAGGAGCTTCTTGAATGTTTCCAAACTCACCCTCTACCAGGATTAACATTCTTTACAAAATTTTCCATTCTAATCCCGTTCGCCTCCCGGCCCAACCATGGGAAGGAAACACAGTTTCGGCGAATGATGAGCAAATCAGAATGTTTGTCATGTTTCGAGCGGTCGGAAACTTTTCCCGAACATGGTACCAAATATCTTTATCGGACGGGGGAGAAGAAAAACAAAACTTTCCCAACCAGCAGTGATTAACATATCACGCACAACGCGCGTAGAAAAGTAAGGTTAAAAAAGCGGGAAGGGGGCTTTAATTTAAGTCAAAGAAAACATAAATTGCTTAGCGAATAAGTGAAACCTTGCGCGCAGTTTTCTCGCATCCTTGAAACAACATGTTTTATTAACCTGTTTTGTGGTAGAAGAAAAATTAGTTAGCTGAAGATGAAGTAAGTTGTTGGAAAAACCATGGCGCAAAGCAAACACGTACCAAAATCCTTGGAAACGCTTCCCACCAAAAGAAAACACACTGGCAAACGTTACGAAACCCGGAGCTTTTCCGACGACGCCATCGTTTAGCCGCTTTCAACACACCACGAAGAGTTGCGATCAACGAACGCGCCGGGTAAATTTATTCATTGCCCGAAAATTTGATTCTTAATTTCACGGATCAATGGAAGCTGCGAGACGTTCTTCGGTGCTTCGGTGAACAACCAAGAAAAACGAAAAGCGCCAACGAAACAAAAAAAAACAACGTTCGTGAAGTTTAGATTACACACGCTCGCCGGCGTTTTCTGGCTTATCGATCAACGATGAATGCTTAATTTTGGCTGTGCCGTTTTTCATGCTACTCCGGAGCGCACGAGCTTTTCCGGGACGCACATTTGCTTTATTTGCGTTCTGCTACCGACCGAGAGCGCGCTAACTTTTACACGATCGTACCCGGCAAAAGCGGAAAAGTTAATCATGGTTTAAAAATTGTGTTATACTTCGCTTTTGCTTACACGCTCCGTTCACCAAAACACGCAAAGGTGCTGATTTCAGTGAGCGTAAGGTAAATGACGCTTCACAGTCATTGTGACCCTGGGTTCGACCGAAAAAAGATCGACGAAATGGTAAAATTTGATTTCTTACCGGAGGTTTCACTTTTTATACACCAAAAAAAAAAAAACAATCCGTCCTGCCGATTGTGATGGAGAGAACCCCAAAAAATGGCCCACCCCAATAATCGACCTTTATGGGTGTGGTAAAAAATGGTTCCATAATTGGAAATCCTTCGCATTCGGCACCGGGGTGCTTACGGGGTGATTTTTTTCTCCCGTTTTTCTTTATAAGACGCTGATCACAAAATGAACTACTGGGATTTTCCCTCTATCGACCGGGATGATTGAAATATATGGATCGAAATCCCTTTTAAAACGGTAGTGCAAGAAAAGCACTGTCTAGGATTTATGTTCCGATCAATAACGAAAAAAAAAACACCCCCCACAGAGAAAGGAAAAGCAGACCCATATTCCGACAAACGACAGGGGAAAACCTCCCATAAGAAAGAAGCATCGGCGTGGAATGGACCCTACCGAAATTGGATTAACTTTGCCGGCAGTGAAGCTTGAGATTTTGGGACGAAAGATTTTTGACGCAGCTTTTTTTTTCGGGAAAAACACACAGCTATGACTTATGGCCGATAAGGATCAGATCAGGGGGAGGGCGATAAGATCATCCATGCAGGATGTTTATCGGAAAAGCTTTTGTTGGGTGTCTTGAGGTTGTTTTTTTATGGGAGGAAGTATTATTGGATGAAGATAAAATGTATACAAAATTGGGACTAATAATCTGAGTTATTGTATATTGCTCTAAAACTTAAAGCAAATTAAGGAAACGACTTCGTATACCTACAAGGCTCTAGAAATGAAGAAAACTAGAACATAAAACGAACAAAATGAATGACAAGAACAGTCAAATAAACAGATACAACGATTACTTATTGATGATAACAATCAACAGGCGATTAGATGAACCATCCATGATGTTTGTTAGAAGTTTTTGGTTGAGAGTATATCAGTATGTAGAACATACTGAGCACAAAAGTCCATACTTCAAGGAAGTTTCGATTAGAGTTGTAATAAATATTAGACACATAAAAAATTATAGTAAAGCAATTTAATTACAAACTATAACATTTATAGCACACTAAGGATTTGGCAGCTGACAGCCACCAGGTTTTAGAAAGTAAAAGAACTAATGAATGAACTTCCAATGAACTAGGATAAAGCTCACGCGATGATAATCAATAGCGCATACATATAGGGTTTAATGATAATGGAATTATAGTTGTAATAAGTCTTTTTCTTCTTTATTGGCCTGCTCCTGGGACGGCCCGGTGGTGTATACGATAGCGGCGTCGGTCTTCACACGGCAAGACCGGGGTTCGAATCCCATTCCGTCCGTCTCCCCGTACGCAGGACTGACTATCCAGCTACGGGTAAAATCTAAGTCACAGAAAGCTAGCAATAGCAGGCCAAGACCTCACGAGGTTGTAGTGCCAAGGATGAAGAAGAAGAAGATTATCCTGCTCCTATGGAGCACGTGTAATAGACATGGCCTGATGTCCAATCGTTCTCCAGGAAACTCGGTCTATGGCTGCACTCCTCCACCTGCGGCTGTATCAGATCTTCTTCAGGTCTGACCCGATTTGAGATAGCCAATGAGCGTACTGTGCTCCTCTACGCCTCGTGCCGAACGGGTCGCTGACGAGCACGTTCCTGGCAGGGCATGAGTCCGGCATCCTCATCACGTGACCCAACCAGCGTGTCCTTCCGGCTTTGACGACCGTCAGGATGTCTGCATCGTCAAACAGCTCAGCTAGCTCGTGGTTTATTATCCTTCTCCACACGCCTAGATCGCCTAGATAGTCCGTAGTCTCGGCACGCATGGTCCAGGACTCGTGTCCCTAGCGGACTACCAGCATTTCGTGCGTTGTTGGAGTCTTCTGGATCTCTGGAGTTTGTGGAGCTCGTAGTAGACACGATTCCTCTGAACAATGCGCCTTCGGATTTCGCTGCTTACGTTGTTATTCGAAGCTACGATCGTGCCAAGGTAGCAAAACTCCTCTATTACCGAAAAGATCGTCGCCGTCAACTAATACTCTGCTTCCGAGTCGTGCTCTATCACGGTCAGAGCCTCCGGCAAAGCAGGTATTTTGTCTTCGTCTTATCGGCCTTGCGTTGTAACCAGTAAAAACTTTATTTTAATTTATAGATGAAACGTTGTGTGATGAATACAGATTTAGTGCGAAGTATTCTTCTTCTTCTTCTCTGGCACTACAACCTCTGTAGGTCTTGGCCTGCTATTTCTAGTTTTCTATGACTTGCGTTTAACCCGTAGCTGAATAGTCAGTTCTGCGTACAGGGAGGCGGTCCGCCGGGATTCGAACCCCGGTCCTGCCGTGTGAAGACCGGCGCCGTTATCGGATACACCACCGGGCCGCCTCGCGAAGTATTCTGAATGCTATAATTTTTATAGCAAAGTTGTTACTAAGACAACTGTCGTAAGCTACTAAAAGATAAAATGAACCAACCAATAAACTTCAAGTGAACTAACGAATGAACCACATCTTCATAATGAATTTACCTTTGTCGTCCGTAAATTCTGCGATCCAATGCAATTTATCATAAACCTCGTACAATAAATGAACCCCCATGTTTTTTAGTTTCCCCATTTTTATCTCCCGGAAAAGCGACACAAAACAAATTACATTCATCAAAAAGCCCTTTACCGAAACACCCGGAAGCAGGCAGAAAACCCCCCCATGGCAAAAGGGCATTTAATTTGAATAATTAAAATCCACAACAACTGCACCATTTTCTACTAAGATCCTAACCCTCCTCCCAGAACAACACGTTTACCCTCGAAATGTTGTACACCAAGTAGCATTCTTAATGGCATGTCTTGTGTTGCGCAGCGCAAAAGAGAAGCAACGAAGCCTGGTGGAAATCGTTTATTCTTGCAAAACACCAGCCTGTCCCAGAGCTGAGCCACTTTAATTGAGATAAATTACATACTACCATTTGAAGCTAGCGGGAAATCCCGGCGCTAGGGGACGAAACGGCTTTTGACTGCTCTCGATCCCTGAGAAAGCTGTGCCGAGTAATCATCCTTTGCTGCGAGCAGCTGCAGCAATAAAGTGTTCGCTCTTGCAGAGGCGTGTAATTAGCTGCCTATTTAAAACCGATGGCCATAGAAAGCCAGGAGGGTTAGGGCTTTTCTCACCATTTATTGCCGTATCCGCTGCTGGGGAAAGGTTGGCATAGGATCCTTAGCAATTAGCGCGTACGAACGCAAGAAAGGGCTGCTCATCCTTTCGCAAATCATCATCTTGCTGGCTGCACTTGCTCGTCATCGAGTGTGTAATTGAATTTTCCCTTCATTTCTGGCTGGTGGAAACCTGGTTTCTGATCTGATGCTTGTGATACTTGCAAGATGGATGTCATTACCACACTGCCGATTCATGTGAATGGAAAACTTCAAGTTCAAATTTCGGTGCCCTCGGAGCAAGTTTATAATTACATTGAATCGATGTGATTTACCCGAACGAACGCTACACGGGACGAGTTATGGGACAAAGTTTTGCCTCGGAAAACTTCCACTACACACATCAGAATCAATTTTCTATTTGCTTACCGCGTCTCAGAAACGTTGGTCTAAAGAAAGTGCTAGCCCGGGCAGTCAATAAAATTTATCGCAATCCACCGTGACAGCATCGTATTATGTGACCCTTTGGAGTCACCATTAGGGCACACCTTACGACTCAAATTTCTTGCCATAAAAAAGCGCTTCACGTTGCACATTTCGTTTTGGGAAGTATGAAATATATCCCTTTTTTATCGTAGCCGTAGCTTCACGTAGGTATGCTAAATTCGTTTTTCATTTCCATTTTGCTTGCTCAGAGGCGGAAAAGATCACAAGAAGTGGAGATTTAAAAAAGGTTCCAATTTATTACCTTTTTCATTTAGGTTTTTTTTGTTTTTGTTGCCCGAAATCCTTTCACCTGACTCGGGTTGACATTTGGAGACACTCGTAAGGCGCGTTTATCATCGGCTTGACCTAGAAGATTTAGGGCGGCAAGCTGATGCAGTGGATTCTTGTGATAAGAGAGACTCTGAATATTTAACAGAAAAAAGTTATTCAAATGCCCCAAAACTAAAGAGCTTTAAGGTCACACTAAAGAAAGAGCCAAAATGAACAATGTAACAGATAATACAATTTTTCCTTCTATCTCTTCTTAAACTTAAACCTCAAAAGTAGCATTTCTATTCCAATCATACTCGGTGTCGAAAGCTAGACAGCATTTCATCAAGACTTTATTTGCTCACTCTGCTCAGTTCGACGTTTCTGTCACACCGCTCTATCGATTGCTTGATTGCTTTCGACGTTTGACCGGGTTTAACCGGGTTTATAGCACCACTGGGGGGAAAGCCAATTCAATTTGCCGTCTCGCAAGAAAAATTAACTTCATTTATCGCCCTTTTTTCGGGCATAGAGATTGGAGAGAATGTGAAAGCAAAAAACAAAACTATGTTGCCATTTGATTTTTCCTTCATCATTCATTTTGTTTCCCCCTGCCCAACGGTTGGGTCCGGCGAAGTCAAGCTGCCCGCAAGCCAAAATCTCCACGATCAGTGCAAACAATTACACAACTCGTACGAAAAACCAACGAAGCCAACGAAGGAAAGCGGGTAGCGTAGGATGTCTGGGACAGCCTTTTTTCCCGGAAAATGGCCACCACCATGAACGGGGACGACGATACGGGTTTACTTTTAATTCGCTTTATCCGCCTGAAGAACAGCTGGCTGGTGTGAAGCCGAGGTGAAGGATTATGCGGGTCGAAACCGTCTCTCCGCCACTTCCCAACCCAGAACTCTCGCTAGTTCGATTGAGCGAGGTCCGAGTTTTTTTGTTGTTGGTGCTCTGTAACGGAGGAACCTTGCATCATTTTCTGGGAGAAAGTTTTTAATTGAAAAATAATTCAATCTCCAATCAAACCGAGAAAACCGGACGGAGATAGTCGCCCACGGTATTATGGATTCGGTTCTGCTACTGTGTGTACTCTTCCTGGGTAAATCCTCGGGGGTATCGGATATCCAACGATAAGAGCAGGAACACTCGAGCAGGCGGGCGTGAATTATTTTGCCCCAATGCTGTGCGCCCATCCTTCCCGGAAGTGTTGCTTCCTGGGCGTTTTTTGGAGGCAATTAAGGCAGCAACACTTTCCCGACCGATTAAGAACCAATTAGGGACCGGTTGTTGTTGTTACAATCGAGTGGGATCGTGCTATCGATGATCCTTCAATCCACACTAAGTAGTGTGAACGGTGCCCCAATAATCCTTGTGAACAAAAGTGGGAAAAGTGAGTAAGAGTGTTGTTTTTCGCCCAACAACAATTATTACTAGACGTTTGTTAAACAACTGGCGTTGTAAGAGCGGCCCTGCTCGAACTGCATCATATCCTGGTGTGATAATTGATCAAATTTTCTCATCTCCCAGCGTCCCAGTGTCCCGGCTAGTACTTCTATTTAATGGAGTGTGTGACTGTAACTGTCTGTCATGCTTGCGTGAGACCATCTGGGAAGTGCAGACAGCATCATCATCGCCTCTGACAAGCACTTAGGCTACACGTATTTTCCACATCACCATCATCATCATCGTCTCGACTGTGTGAGAACGCAGGGCGCAAGATGAGTTTTTGCCTCGCAAGAGCACAAACATCTTCACTTCTCGAGAACGACAACTCGAGCTTAAATGCTTCCAAGCAGAACCCGTAGACGCCTATTAGCCTGCACAAGGTGCAGCAAGATTCAATTTTAGTTCCATTGTGTAAAGCCTATCAGTAGAGGCGCTAGAGACCCGCTTGCTCGGGTGTGCTGTCAACAGAGCAGAAGGCAATGAATGGCTGAATAGCATGTTGCGTTTAGTATGGGTAGGACACCCTTTAGCTCTCCTCCATTTGCACTCCATTTGCACTTGTGTGAGCCGGCGAGTATGTGTATGTGTGAGGACTATTAACGCAATTTGCTTATGGCATTTACCACGCTTCGATACCAACCAGCCCGGAATGAGGTTATGGTTCAGGTTCCTTAGTAAATTATGCATTTTCCCGTCCACCCGCGTTTGATTCTCGGAATGGAGCCACATCAACATAATAGTCCACCGACACGCAGACCACTCCACTACCAAACGGTCATCTATTTGTCAAACAACTGTCATTGATAGCTGTCAAATAATGCTCGCTTCTTCGACATCTTTACCGACCGACACGCTATCGCATACAGGCGTACAAAATCCCCAATACAAATAGAAATGGGATGGAACAGTCGAATGGATGAGAAGGCCTCCACAGCAATTCCGATTCTACCGATCGATTCTGTACAACAAATAACTATGTCATTTGTTCCAGTGGTACGATTGCGGATAAATGGAAATGGCTGGTTAGCAACCGAACGTCAACGATAGCGGAAAAGCATTCGTCGGCGATCAATCTATCTCACCGGCACAAGTTTACCATGGAAACTAGTCTCCCCGTACTGACGGCTAACCTAACCTCGATCGATGAAGCTAATAGTTGACGACAACGGCAGATGAGTATGAGGCACCGGGATCTTCCAATAATGCTTCCCATCATGCCAATCACACGAAGAGCATATCATTATTTATTCCCGAGCTCAGCAAAAGAAGGCAAACATGGTGTACGAGAGCAACGAAAGAAAGAAAGAAAAAAAAACACCCACACCGACTGTCCCTTTGGAGGAATTCGTACAACGTACTACGTGGCACAAATCTCCAGTGGGAAAGGATTTTTCTCCCCCCCGGGGGGAGTTTTCTTCCAAGCGTAGTAAGGATTTGCTGCCCACGGTAGCACGCTTTTTCGCACTGGAAAGCCAATTGGAACTTTCCATTTCCATTCCGTTGTGGATTTGGGTTTGTCGATGCTTCGAATCCTTCTTGATTTCTCATGCCCTAGATTTAGGTCATCTTGCTTTTTCTTGCTTGTTGGGACTCTTGGATACAATTGGATCATCAAATAGGAAGTGGAATGTACTTTCTATCAATCTTCTTGTATCGTTTCGGAATCTCCGTTTTTCTTTATTTGCTATAAAATTACTTCTTTATTTGAAGAGAGAACTTTAAACATTGACGTTTCTTGCTTCATTTTTCGATACTTGGTTGCTATAAAAATTCATTTCTATTACCATAAAACTACTTAACTTTG
>KZ062792.1:41411-82474 GCA_002091835.1 Anopheles maculatus
TAATAGACATGGCCTGATGTCCAATCGTTCTCCAGGAAACTCGGTCTATGGCTGCACTCCTCCACCTGCGGCTGTATCAGATCTTCTTCAGGTCTGACCCGATTTGAGATAGCCAATGAGCGTACTGTGCTCCTCTACGCCTCGTGCCGAACGGGTCGCTGACGAGCACGTTCCTGGCAGGGCATGAGTCCGGCATCCTCATCACGTGACCCAACCAGCGTGTCCTTCCGGCTTTGACGACCGTCAGGATGTCTGCATCGTCAAACAGCTCAGCTAGCTCGTGGTTTATTATCCTTCTCCACACGCCTAGATCGCCTAGATAGTCCGTAGTCTCGGCACGCATGGTCCAGGACTCGTGTCCCTAGCGGACTACCAGCATTTCGTGCGTTGTTGGAGTCTTCTGGATCTCAGGAGTTCGTAGAGCCCATAGTAGACAAGATTCCTCTGAACAATGCGCCTTCCAATTTCGCTGTTTACGTTGTTATCCGAAGTTACGATCGTGCCAAGATAGCAAAACTCCTCTACTAACGACAAGATCGTCGCCGTCAACTAATACTCTGCTTCCGAGTCGTGCTCTATCACGGTCAGAGCCTCCGGCAAAGCAGGTATTTTGTCTTCGTCTTATCGGCCTTGCGTTGTAACCAGTAAAAACTTTATTTTAATTTATAGATGAAACGTTGTGTGATGAATACAGATTTAGTGCGAAGTATTCTTCTTCTTCTTCTCTGGCACTACAACCTCTGTAGGTCTTGGCCTGCTATTTCTAGTTTTCTATGACTTGCGTTTAACCCGTAGCTGAATAGTCAGTTCTGCGTACAGGGAGGCGGTCCGCCGGGATTCGAACCCCGGTCCTGCCGTGTGAAGACCGGCGCCGTTATCGGATACACCACCGGGCCGCCTCGCGAAGTATTCTGAATGCTATAATTTTTATAGCAAAGTTGTTACTAAGACAACTGTCGTAAGCTACTAAAAGATAAAATGAACCAACCAATAAACTTCAAGTGAACTAACGAATGAACCACATCTTCATAATGAATTTACCTTTGTCGTCCGTAAATTCTGCGATCCAATGCAATTTATCATAAACCTCGTACAATAAATGAACCCCCATGTTTTTTAGTTTCCCCATTTTTATCTCCCGGAAAAGCGACACAAAACAAATTACATTCATCAAAAAGCCCTTTACCGAAACACCCGGAAGCAGGCAGAAAACCCCCCCATGGCAAAAGGGCATTTAATTTGAATAATTAAAATCCACAACAACTGCACCATTTTCTACTAAGATCCTAACCCTCCTCCCAGAACAACACGTTTACCCTCGAAATGTTGTACACCAAGTAGCATTCTTAATGGCATGTCTCGTGTTGCGCAGCGCAAAAGAGAAGCAACGAAGCCTGGTGGAAATCGTTTATTCTTGCAAAACACCAGCCTGTCCCAGAGCTGAGCCACTTTAATTGAGATAAATTACACACTACCATTTGAAGCTAGCGGGAAATCCCGGCGCTAGGGGACGAAACGGCTTTTGACTGCTCTCGATCCCTGAGAAAGCTGTGCCGAGGAGTAATCATCCTTTGCTGCGAGCAGCTGCAGCAATAAAGTGTTCGCTCTTGCAGAGGCGTGTAATTAGCTGCCTATTTAAAACCGATGGCCATAGAAAGCCAGGAGGGTTAGGGCTTTTCTCACCATTTATTGCCGTATCCGCTGCTGGGGAAAGGTTGGCATAGGATCCTTAGCAATTAGCGCGTACGAACGCAAGAAAGGGCTGCTCATCCTTTCGCAAATCATCATCTTGCTGGCTGCACTTGCTCGTCATCGAGTGTGTAATTGAATTTTCCCTTCATTTCTGGCTGGTGGAAACCTGGTTTCTGATCTGATGCTTGTGATACTTGCAAGATGGATGTCATTACCACACTGCCGATTCATGTGAATGGAAAACTTCAAGTTCAAATTTCGGTGCCCTCGGAGCAAGTTTATAATTACATTGAATCGATGTGATTTACCCGAACGAACGCTACACGGGACGAGTTATGGGACAAAGTTTTGCCTCGGAAAACTTCCACTACACACATCAGAATCAATTTTCTATTTGCTTACCCCGTCTCAGAAACGTTGGTCTAAAGAAAAGCGCCTAGCTCGGGCAGTCAATAAAATTTATCGCAATCCACCGTGACAGCATCGTATTATGTGACCCTTTGGAGTCACCATTAGGGCTCACCTTACGACTCAAATTTCTTGCCATAAAAAAAGCGCTTCACGTTGCACATTTCGTTTTGGGAAGTATGAAATATATCCCTTTTTTATCGTAGCCGTAGCTTCACGTAGGTATGCTAAATTCGTTTTTCATTTCCATTTTGCTTGCTCAGAGACGGAAAAGATCAGAAGAACTGGAGATATAAAAAAAGGTTCCAATTTATTACCTTTTTGATTTAGATGTTTTGGAAATCCTTTCACCTGACCCGGATTGACATTTGAAGACACTCGTAAGGCGTTTCTCTGTCTCGTTTATCATCGGCTTGACCTGGAAGATTTAGGGCGGCAAGCTGATGCAGTGGATTCTTGTGATAAGAGAGACTCTGAATATTTAACAGAAAAAAGTTATTCAAATGCCCCAAAACTAAAGAGCTTTAAGGTCACACTAAAGAAAGAGCCAAAATGAACAATGTAACAGATA
Organism: Anopheles maculatus; assembly: GCA_002091835.1. Lineage (NCBI taxonomy): Eukaryota > Metazoa > Arthropoda > Insecta > Diptera > Culicidae > Anopheles > Anopheles maculatus. The sequence continues at coordinate 44,083 of KZ062792.1, forward strand.
ATACAATTTTTCCTTCTATCTCTTCTTAAACTTAAACCTCAAAAGTAGCATTTCTATTCCAATCATACTCGGTGTCGAAAGCTAGACAGCATTTCATCAAGACTTTATTTGCTCACTTTGCTCAGTTTGACGTTTCTGTCACACCGCTCTATCGATCGCTTGATTGCTTTCGACGTTTGACCGGGTTTAACCGGGTTTATAGCACCACTGGGGGGAAAGCCAATTCAATTTGCCGTCTCGCAAGAAAAATTAACTTCATTTATCGCCCTTTTTTCGGGCATAGAGATTGGAGAGAATGTGAAAGCAAAAAACAAAACTATGTTGCCATTTGATTTTTCCTTCATCATTCATTTTGTTTCCCCCTGCCCAACGGTTGGGTCCGGCGAAGTCAAGCTGCCCGCAAGCCAAAATCTCCACGATCAGTGCAAACAATTACACAACTCGTACGAAAAACCAACGAAGCCAACGAAGGAAAGCGGGTAGCGTAGGATGTCTGGGACAGCCTTTTTTCCCGGAAAATGGCCACCACCATGAACGGGGACGACGATACGGGTTTACTTTTAATTCGCTTTATCCGCCTGAAGAACAGCTGGCTGGTGTGAAGCCGAGGTGAAGGATTATGCGGGTCGAAACCGTCTCTCCGCCACTTCCCAACCCAGAACTCTCGCTAGTTCGATTGAGCGAGGTCCGAGTTTTTTTGTTGTTGGTGCTCTGTAACGGAGGAACCTTGCATCATTTTCTGGGAGAAAGTTTTTAATTGAAAAATAATTCAATCTCCAATCAAACCGAGAAAACCGGACGGAGATAGTCGCCCACGGTATTATGGATTCGGTTCTGCTACTGTGTGTACTCTTCCTGGGTAAATCCTCGGGGGTATCGGATATCCAACGATAAGAGCAGGAACACTCGAGCAGGCGGGCGTGAATTATTTTGCCCCAATGCTGTGCGCCCATCCTTCCCGGAAGTGTTGCTTCCTGGGCGTTTTTTGGAGGCAATTAAGGCAGCAACACTTTCCCGACCGATTAAGAACCAATTAGGGACCGGTTGTTGTTGTTACAATCGAGTGGGATCGTGCTATCGATGATCCTTCAATCCACACTAAGTAGTGTGAACGGTGCCCCAATAATCCTTGTGAACAAAAGTGGGAAAAGTGAGTAAGAGTGTTGTTTTTCGCCCAACAACAATTATTACTAGACGTTTGTTAAACAACTGGCGTTGTAAGAGCGGCCCTGCTCGAACTGCATCATATCCTGGTGTGATAATTGATCAAATTTTCTCATCTCCCAGCGTCCCAGTGTCCCGGCTAGTACTTCTATTTAATGGAGTGTGTGACTGTAACTGTCTGTCATGCTTGCGTGAGACCATCTGGGAAGTGCAGACAGCATCATCATCGCCTCTGACAAGCACTTAGGCTACACGTATTTTCCACATCACCATCATCATCATCGTCTCGACTGTGTGAGAACGCAGGGCGCAAGATGAGTTTTTGCCTCGCAAGAGCACAAACATCTTCACTTCTCGAGAACGACAACTCGAGCTTAAATGCTTCCAAGCAGAACCCGTAGACGCCTATTAGCCTGCACAAGGTGCAGCAAGATTCAATTTTAGTTCCATTGTGTAAAGCCTATCAGTAGAGGCGCTAGAGACCCGCTTGCTCGGGTGTGCTGTCAACAGAGCAGAAGGCAATGAATGGCTGAATAGCATGTTGCGTTTAGTATGGGTAGGACACCCTTTAGCTCTCCTCCATTTGCACTCCATTTGCACTTGTGTGAGCCGGCGAGTATGTGTATGTGTGAGGACTATTAACGCAATTTGCTTATGGCATTTACCACGCTTCGATACCAACCAGCCCGGAATGAGGTTATGGTTCAGGTTCCTTAGTAAATTATGCATTTTCCCGTCCACCCGCGTTTGATTCTCGGAATGGAGCCACATCAACATAATAGTCCACCGACACGCAGACCACTCCACTACCAAACGGTCATCTATTTGTCAAACAACTGTCATTGATAGCTGTCAAATAATGCTCGCTTCTTCGACATCTTTACCGACCGACACGCTATCGCATACAGGCGTACAAAATCCCCAATACAAATAGAAATGGGATGGAACAGTCGAATGGATGAGAAGGCCTCCACAGCAATTCCGATTCTACCGATCGATTCTGTACAACAAATAACTATGTCATTTGTTCCAGTGGTACGATTGCGGATAAATGGAAATGGCTGGTTAGCAACCGAACGTCAACGATAGCGGAAAAGCATTCGTCGGCGATCAATCTATCTCACCGGCACAAGTTTACCATGGAAACTAGTCTCCCCGTACTGACGGCTAACCTAACCTCGATCGATGAAGCTAATAGTTGACGACAACGGCAGATGAGTATGAGGCACCGGGATCTTCCAATAATGCTTCCCATCATGCCAATCACACGAAGAGCATATCATTATTTATTCCCGAGCTCAGCAAAAGAAGGCAAACATGGTGTACGAGAGCAACGAAAGAAAGAAAGAAAAAAAAACACCCACACCGACTGTCCCTTTGGAGGAATTCGTACAACGTACTACGTGGCACAAATCTCCAGTGGGAAAGGATTTTTCTCCCCCCCGGGGGGAGTTTTCTTCCAAGCGTAGTAAGGATTTGCTGCCCACGGTAGCACGCTTTTTCGCACTGGAAAGCCAATTGGAACTTTCCATTTCCATTCCGTTGTGGATTTGGGTTTGTCGATGCTTCGAATCCTTCTTGATTTCTCATGCCCTAGATTTAGGTCATCTTGCTTTTTCTTGCTTGTTGGGACTCTTGGATACAATTGGATCATCAAATAGGAAGTGGAATGTACTTTCTATCAATCTTCTTGTATCGTTTCGGAATCTCCGTTTTTCTTTATTTGCTATAAAATTACTTCTTTATTTGAAGAGAGAACTTTAAACATTGACGTTTCTTGCTTCATTTTTCGATACTTGGTTGCTATAAAAATTCATTTCTATTACCATAAAACTACTTAACTTTGCATCAAGGTTTTGAAATAAATAACTCAATCTATCGAGCTTCTTGTCTCATTTTATGTTCCAGTTTTGTTCCTTTGTTTTATAGGAAACGAACTTCCAGTCTATGTACAGCTATAAAATTAGCTCATCATTTGAAGATACTTATCATGCATGTATCAATTCCACCACTCGATTCTGATAGCATCTTATCGCTTAATTTACAATCCAACACACACACACACTCGCATGACACGCATCAAGCCGGCAATTATGGCAGAATGTTGGAGTTCATCCGCAGAGTTACGGCGAAACATCATTCAACCACCTTCAACCGAAGAGCACTTGCGCTTGATTAGCTCTTCGCGGTTTGGTGCGGTATTGTTCAACCCGACACTCTTCGGTACGGTTCACGGGAAATGTAAAATCAATTATACAGACATTTCATCCAGTAATCCGACCGCTAATTAACGTGTTTCCCACCTCATCCACCAGCAGCTAGATCCATATCCTTGCCGGCAGTTTGATTATGAACTTTACCACCGAACAACAAAACACCAGCAATCCGTTTGGCATCGTTCGTTGGGTGGTTCGGTGGTGTTGAGACCAACAACCCAACAGTAGACAGAATCGTGCTCATTTGCATGCTTGAGTTAAGGCCATAATTTAAACCTCGTTCGTGTAACTGTGCGCGAAGGAAAAGCATCGCATTGCGGTTTGGTATAAATTATCGGGCCGGGGTCTCGTAAAATTGTTTACTAAAGAGTCTAAAAGAGGCGTTGAGTAATTTAAAGACTTCTGCGAAATCTATGCAAACTCTCTACCGAAAACAAAAAACGATGATAAGAAAACCCCCTGACTGACTGATGCATCAAACGCCGGTAACATTAAATTCTCATTTTACGTCCCCGTCCTACGCCGACAGTCCAGGCCCATCCAAGAACGGGGTAAGATTGACTGACTTGCTAGCTCCGGAAAAATTAACGATCAGCACAGATCACAAGCGAAAGTTTTCCACAGCCACAGTCCAGGGAGGCAGCCACCAAAGTTCGTGTCTAGCACGAATGGATGAAGCTGCACAAACGACCAAAAGCCTTGAATATCCTTTCACTGCAGTCCGCCTTGCCACACTCGGCGCCGGTGTGTTTATCTACTACTCAACTCTATTATATAAACTCACGGAAACGAACGCTCGAACCAGCGTGCCCTTTTCAGTCTCTTCCCCCCCCATTCTTTCATCCATAGCCATAATCCATTCCAGCTCGGTAAGCAGGTGTGGCACGTTTCGGTGGTCGAATATATTCTGCAACACCGAGGACCTGAGGACCTGTAAAGCACCTAGACGGTTAAACAAAGTCTTGCAGACGGTGTATCGAGCAGCAACCGACCGAACTGTTTCGTGTGAACCGAGAGGCACTGTTGGGCTAAGACGGTCATGAACACGTTAATATTATTGTTTTAATATTAAGAGATTAGTTTCTTAGGTCTAAGACATGTTTTTTACTCGACACGAGGTCAGAGAGTTCGTTCTTCCTGGGTGCAGATTAGAGATGAGAATAATCACTCTTTTCGAAGAGTTGAATCAGAATGGTTACAAGGATTTGAATCTTTGACTCACTCTTTAAGGATTCATGAAAAAAATAAACTTATTCTTTAATTACTTTCTACGTTTCAACTCACTCTCACTCTCTGCGCCGACTAATGACTCCTTTTGGCTTCAAACTCAATCTCACTCGTTTTGCCGACTAGTGTCTCACTCCTTTTGGTTTCAAACTCACTCTCAATCGCTCCGCCGACTAGTGGCTTACTCCTTTTGGCTACAAACTCACTCAATAAGAATGAAGAAGTGTTGCTCAATAGTTGGCGCATCGAGTGAGAGTTTGTTGAAGCCAAAAGCAGTGAGTCGCTAGTCGGCGCAGCGAGTGAAAGTGAGTTTGAAGCCAAAAAGCGTGAGTTTGAAGCCAAAAGGAGTCACTAGTCGGCGCAGAGATTGAGAGTCATAAAAAATCTTTATGCTGAGTTGAAACTATAAACTCCTTTGCAAGATTAAACTCACTCACTCACTCTTACTCATTGTGCACATCTCTAGTGCAGATGCATATTATGAGACTTTTGAGAAGAAGAGGTTCGTCTCACGTTTGCCCGTTAACAAGACCAGTCCACTGGACCTGGAGTTTGATATCTGATATCTGAAATAATTAGGTTCCTTCGACAACAGATATTCTTGCACGATGAGGTCTTTTAGACGTTAAAACTCCTGGTCGATAAGATTTCTTGATGAGCAAGACTTCTTATTCGAAGAAGCTTCTTAGAGGACGATGGAAAATAGCCTGCTGGATGGAAAGGATCCTAGTGACTGCACATATTGCTCAACAAAAATTGTAAATGTACTAAAAACGTTTCTAAAGGAAAGATTAAAGAGAAATTTTACATTACATTAGTATTTTTCAAACAAAATCCTAAATACCGATTACATATTGTGCAGCCTAATTTGTTCTGGTTCGTCCCATAGTGCCCCGGTGCACAAGAGTAATGAACGCGTCTACCGATGAAGGCCCTAGACAGTTACAGCATGTTTCGGAGCCTTCATACCATCAACAAAAATAAAGGATATAAGAGTTGCAGTGATGGAAGGCACCAGTGGGTCTTCTGCATTCCACCCCTGCCAACGGTACCGAGCGTGGAGTGGAGTAAATGTTTATCAAAACCTTCGCCCCACTCGTGCAGCGCTCATTAAAGTGTGAGTCAAACATCGTGGGGCCCTCTAACAACCTACTTCTTGTGGCTTGTGGCAGTCACCAAACTTTGCAACCACTCGGCCGGAGTGCATCCTTATTTATTTGGCACTCGTGAGTTGGTAGAGCCGTACTTTACGCTGCACGGAGACAAACGAGACTTGCTGCTTAGAATGTTAAGTTAATCAATATGTCAACCGGTGGGGTGGGATTGAACGTTTTGCAGATATTAAAATTTCGACTATGGTATATGTACTTGAAACGAAGACCAGGCGTCATGCAACGACAGTATTGTGTCGTTCTGTGTCAATATTAAATCACAAGCGCACATCAAAGCATCAAGTCCTCAGTTCGCTCGCTAATAATTCCCCCCCCCCGAATGCATCCGTTATGCAAACATAATTCAAAATTTATTATATTTCATTTGACTTACGCGTAGCCGCCGGTAGCAGCTTCCGTTAACGATTCTGATGTGCTTTTTTACTCCTTCTCTTTCTGTTTTCTACTAAATCATTCCATCTTTTAGCTGCCCTACCGGAGGTGATACAGCGCAACTGTCGGAACTGCTCACCCCAGCAGGCACAGAACGCCCAGAAGCTGACGAACTTCCTGCAGACCCGCTATCCGGAGGTGTGGGCGATGCTGATACGCAAGTACGGTGCCGTTTAAGGAACCGTCCACCATTGCAGTGTAAGCGGCGTAACGGAAACGAGCGACTCCATTCACCGCGATCGAGAGCGTCGAATGGAGGTGCCGTAGTGCGGGAGTGCGCCATATTTCACCACCATCATCAACGTCCGTATCGTCAAAACCGGCATTCACAGCAGAAGGAAACGCGTGTTTCTTCATGTGAGCGGCGGAAAAACTCCCATCCCATCGTTCGCGAAAAGAGAGAGAGAGAGACACACACACACACATTCCAATAAAAAACCGAATCTTACCGTTTTGTCGTCAAACATATCCTGGCAGTAGCAGCAGCACCAGCAGCGTATCGTCTAACATGCTTATTGCGACCGTCCAAGCATGTATAATTTAACGTTCCACCACAACCAACCAAACAAACAACACAAACAAAGATGGCGGCCGGAAGCAGGAAAGTGACGCGGACTCCATTCACATCCAATGTTCGCGACATTCCGCGCCAAAGTTATATCGCTTTCCGATTTCCGTTTTTCCTTTCAAACCGAACATCCCATTCGCGGCTGCAATTTGCATAAAGACTATTTTTATCGTATAAAGGCTACCATTTCACGTGGAAGAATGTAATTGAAGAAGAGCTGTCTAGGCAGACTTTATTTTGTTTCTTCAACGAACTCACACACACGCAACACAACAATTTTCATTCCTTTTTGCTTCGGTTAGCTTCTAGAGAAAAGACACCATAGTGCAGCTTTCTGACGTCGTTCTGCTGTCACCATGGTGACGGGTTTTCGCGAAAGAAGAAGCTTAACGAAAGGCATGTGGCATCCGCCCGTTCAGCTGCTTGTTTGACAGCTGCTAAATGTGTTTGTGCGACGAATGAAAACAGTGTACCGGGGCCGGTGATGCATAATCGGATTATGGCCCTGGCTACCCATGCTTCACGTCACGCGTCCTCTGGAGTTGGAGAGCCGAAGTTGTGGCAGTCTAATGGAGCGTAGGCGCTCGAGCGTGGAGCGCGAAATGTGTCCCAATGCTGCGTTTGATGAATTGGAGAGAAAAAAAAACAATATCCATACTAATACTAAAAATAACAGTACTAATACTAATAATAATGCTATGTGATAGAACCATATCCCGTACCCCATTGTCATATCGTCCTAGAGAAGCCCCTGCTTTTTTGGAAATTAAGTCATTTTCCATACATCTTCGAACTAAAGAGGGCAAAACAACGAGAAGATATCATTAAAATCCCCAACAAATAAAAAAGGTAAACAAAATGGTGTTTTAAAAGGAAGTACAATATCAAATCCCATTAACAAACCTAGAGCCTATAGCGTTCCATAGCTCTCCGTGTGTGAATATCATTGTCTCTTTCAAAACTTTGAATTGGGGTTTTGGGATAGAGAGTGCGAAACGGCAAAAGTTACAGTGGTAGAAGTTTTACAAAAGGAAAAAGAAGGAAAAACACACTCACAGCATTACTTTATACATACACCCTTCAAATGTGTTAGGTTAGTTTGAAGTAATGAAGATGGTTGAAGTAAAATGGGAAGAAAAATAATTACTCGTCTGTTTGCTTGTTTCCTTTTTGTTTATGTTTTTTTTTTTGGGACGTTGAAAGAAATGTTGTGTTTAATTAAAAATTACTTTATACATACACCCTTCAAATGTGTTAGGTTAGTTTGAAGTAATGAAGATGGTTGAAGTAAAATGGGAAGAAAAATAATTACTCGTCTGTTTGCTTGTTTCCTTTTTGTTTATGTTTTTTTTTTTGGGACGTTGAAAGAAATGTTGTGTTTAATTAAAAAGCGATGGTGCTTTTAGTACCAGAGTTTTCATCAGTGGCGAAGGCACGAACACGTACGTGCTTCTGAATAATGTGAGCCCCTGTTAGCCGTAAACGCGTCAACGGTTGAATTTATGGGAGGTTAAATAGCAACATGGTTCGTGAGGTGTTGCTCTAGAATCTGTCTTACACGAAAAACGATAAGACTAATGATAAGACGAACGAGAAACATTGCACATTTATTCAAATATTGCAGTAGTAATTGACAGTTGACAGTTGCTGCAACGTAATATAAGTTTTACGATCTACAGGACAGAATCTAGAACAGGTCCTTTGGTGATTTGTCTAAAAACACAACAAGAGGTAATTGTTAAACTAAGGCATCATGTAAAGCGTATGGTAATGTAATGTACAATATGATAGTACCGTATCTTCCAATATGTCATATGAAACGAACGGATTTCATCTTCTAAGGAAACTTTGCCTTTTAGCTGCAGGGTCCTTGTAGTCGAAGTAGTCTCGACTATCAAGAGTAGCATCGACCTCCTAGTCGAAAAGTCCTCGTCGTTTAAATTAGGCCCACCTAAAGAACACAAAATCCTCGTCGTCCAAGGAGTCCCGTCTATCTCGTGTTTGTCTCATCATAATAGTCCTCACCATTCAAGCTTAATCGATCATGAGAACGCGAAACCTTCGTTGTCCAAAATGTCTCGTCTATTAAGAGGGTTTAAAATATTCTAAGAGTCCTTGTCGAGGAGTTCTCGTTAAAGAGTCCTCGCTACAGAGTGTTCGCCAAAGAGTCCTCGTCAAGGAATCTTCGTCAAAGATTCCTCCTTAAAGAGTAATCCTCAATAAGCCCTCATCATAATGTCATCGTCAAAGAGTCCTAGTCAAAGAGTCCTTGTAAAAGAGTCGTCGTCGAAGAGCCCTCGTCAAATATATCTCATCGGGGAGTCTTCGTCGAAGATTCCTCGCCAAGTGTCTTCGTCAAAGAGCCCTCGTCAAAAAGTCCTCGTCAATGAACCCTAATTAAAATGTCCTCGTCAAAGAGTTCTCCTCAAAGAGTCGTCGTTAAAGAGTCCTCGTCAAAGAATCCTCGTCAAAGAGTCCTCGTCGAAGAGCCCTTGTCAAATAGTCTTCATCGGGGAGTCCTCGTCGAAGAGTCCTCATCAAAGAGCCCCCGTCAAAGAGCCCTAGTTAAAGGGTCCTCGTCAAAGAGTTCTCCTCAAAGAGTCTTCGTCACAGAGTCCTCGTCAAAGAATCCTCGTCAAAGAGTCCTCGTCAAAGAATCCTTGCCAAGTGTCTTCGTTAAAGAGTCCTCGTCGAAGAGTCGTCGTTAAGGAATCCGCGTCGAAGAGTCATTGACGATAAAATTGACCTACCGAAGGAACGCGAAATCTTCGTCCTACAAGAAGTGTCGTCTACGTAGAGCCGTCAAAATGACTTTAACGTTCAAAAGGCCTTGTTTTATAAAGAATTTTATCGTGTATGAGTTCCTGAGCTGGCTATAGCTATGCTCAGAGTAGTTGAAAAGCTTTATCAAGTCTTGATTCGCCACTGCAGCCGCTCATGTCTTAGGAGATTTAATGAAATAGAAAAAAATAAGCTTCAGATTTTAAAACTTACCCAGAAATTTATTGTTTTGATAGAAAAAATGCGATTTCTGATTGTGCAATTTTATTGCTCCTTTGCTCTCTAGCCTCAATTTAAGAAATCCAATAATAACAACCAACACAGCAACAGCAGCAGCAGCAGCAACCCCGAAAAGGACCACATACGTTTCGGCCACTGCCACCGTAAATCGGCTTAATGGCTACATGATTCAGTGGCTTTACTTTCATTGCTCTCACTGCCCACAGCCCCACTGTAAGCCAATTGGGACGACGACGAACGCACGGCACGACCAGTAACAGTAACAAAACACTCTAACAAGATCGTCTCAACGGCCAGCCGAATGGATTGAACAATTCCACATCCGTACGCCCTCCGGCTACACGAGTAAGAAGAAATATATAACCGCTTATCGAATGTCACATACAAGCGACCCTACATGAGCGGAGAAAAACACAACCAGTATCTTATAGGGTGACGCACCAAAAAAAAGGGAAGGAAAACTCCCGCCAATGCTTGTTGCGTAGCTTTGCACGTAAAAATATGACAACCACAAATAGGGAACACAGAAATAGGAAACGGACGTTTTCTAAGAATACACAACAAGCATAGCAGCTCGAAGGATACACGGCACACACCGCTCCGTGTAGCCGTCATCTGCAGTAAATTTATTATTACTTTTATTATCAGCCGTGCGTTCGTTTTCGGGGGACACCCGGATATTTCGAATGTCCCTTTACCCTGTTGGATCGAGGCGAATATCGTAGAACTCAGTCTTCACCGTCTGCAAGAAAAGAACGCAAAAGCAGCCCCGAATTCTTAACATTCATAACTCTGAAAGGAATTCTTACCGACCCGGGTTGCGATAGAAATTCACCAGGATTAAGTGGAAGGCACACCAGGGACGAGGATTATATTGATTGAAATCATCGACCAAGACCGTTAAATTGCTGACACCAGGCGCTTGATACATACATGTGAGATTTGCCATCTTCCCAGTGCTGTGTTCGTTATTTCGCTGCGAAGTATTTATTTGTAACGATCGCTTTTCGCTTTCATTTTTCCTTTTGTCTTTGAAGATATAAGAAATGCCTCTACTCTCGTTCAATTGGTGAGAAAATTATATCCGTTTGCAATTTTCTCCCAATTTCTGGGTCACGCTTGACTGGCGCGGTTGGAATGCTTTTGTTTAGGAAAGCACCATTTGTGGAAGCTGGGATACAATCTGCCAACGTTCTGGAGTTCTTCAATAATGATGATGATCAAACGAAGCTCGTCGACGGATAGACGATAAAATGAGGCGGAACAACAACGAAATTGCAGACGCTGGAATGTGTAAAATGAGAAACGACAGTCCTGCCGATAGGAGCAAAACCCGTTAAGCTTTTAAGAAACCAATGAAAGCTCTCGACACTCAACAAAACTGCTTTATCCTTTATAGCCTCGCACGGGGGAGAGATTTCATCTGGTGTGTGTGTCTTTATCCTCGAGGAAAGGATTATCGACCATGTCCTGGCATCCTGGTAAGTCCTCACAAGCTTCAGATCTTTCCCATTCACAAAAACACAATTTAATCTCATTTTCTTCGGCACTTGGTTTGTTGCTGTCGCTTGCCGCTTGACAGAGCTCAAGATATGTCCATTATGAGAGGACGGTTTGTGGAGGGAGAAAGGGTTTTTGACAGGAAGTTCCAGGAAAAAACTTTACCAAAAAAAAACACCAACACCGACCACCATAGAAGAGCTTAGATATAAATATTAAATGATATTCGTTCCCTTTGTTGTCCTGTGTCTCTCGAAAACACTTTGAACGATATGGTCCACAAAGGGTTCCTGGAAGAAAACAGAGGAAGCGGGAAAGGAGGAGAAACAGATTTTCTTCAGTGCCCGAAAGGAAGGACCACAACCCATAAGACCCACGTTCATAAAACATTTTACTATCGCAAAACATAAATGGTACAGTTTCGGCTCTAGACGTGTGCCCGTTAGCCTTTTTTTGGGGAGCGATCAAGCGAGGACCACTAATTGAAATTAATACTCCACCTCCAGGGAGAAGGGCTACAGATACAGGTACAAGGTGAGGAAAGTCATCGTCGGCCAAAAAGAAAACCAAACACGCACGTGTGCGCCCTATAAAGGCTATCAAATGACAAACGCTCGAGCGTGCCGTTGAAATGTGCGCAGTAACGGATGTGAGGATATAAACAGGTTAATCAAATTTATCCAACCAACCTTTCAGCGGGCAGTGTGACAAAGTTTTCTTCAGGTGGTACCAGACCGGGACACACGACAGTAACCTTCGTACTAGCTATAAATTCGGCACAATTTATGCTCACTCGTGATGTACTTTCACGCACACACCGTGTGATTTAACTGCTATGGGCATTCGTAATGGTTCCTCCGGTTGACTTCGGGACGTACTTGCACACATGCACGGTTTTTTGGTGTCATAAAAGAAGGATGAGATTGTGCTTTCTGCTAAATAAAAGGCAACAAACGTACGGTAAAAAGGAATTAAATATGTATTTTGGATGTGTTGTACGTGAGGGAGTCGTTGGGACCGTTTTCTTACCATTTCCTGGTTGGGTTTGTGACGCATTGTAGAGTAAGCTATTCCTTTGACGGGGTTAAGGAAATTTTGAAGGGAATTTGAAGACAGCTGGAAAAGCTTTTGACTCTTAGAATTCAGTTAGTTTCAATTATAGTGCTCTATGGATCCTCGAAAAGGTTTACCACGAATTATCAAGACACTGAATTAGATTAAAACCCAAGAATTCAAGAATATTGGAAAATTCTTTGGAAAATAACAGCTAGATGTCCCTGGCGGCCCGTTGATAGATGCGACAGCGGCGCCGGTCTTCACACGGTAGGACCGGGGTTCAAGTCTCATCTGGGCCGTTCCCCCATACTGAGGACTGACTATCCAACTATGCGGTAACAAAATAAGTCTAGTAAGCCAGAAATGGCAGACATGACCTTGGCAGGCATGGTCGTTAGGCCAAGAAAGAAGAAGAAGATGTCCTTGTGTGAAGAGTTCAGTTTTGTGATTGTTCTAATTCAAAAGTTCTCATTATGGCTCTAAAATCTCGAGAAGTCTTGGCCTGCCATCACAGACTTCCTTGAATTTAGATGCCCGTAGCTTTGAACTCAGCCCTTCGTACGAGGATTCCTGGTCGTACCGTTAGAAGACCAGCGCCCAGACGGTAGTCTTTGATACTGGACTGCTTCAGGTATTATTCTGTCAAATCTAAAGCTACTTTCAGCAATAAACACTCTGAACCTATTATGATAAGTATATAGACATCACTATCGTATGGAAAGTTCTACTAAATAGACATAAAAGGGTCTGAAATACTTCGTAAATTTTGTACTATCTCAACATCCGAAGTACAGAAAATACGTCTTCGAGCTGTTATACTCATATCTCTCTTATAATAAATAACTAAATAAGACATAATTGAGTTCCTAACCCAGACAAATTCAAGGAGTTAAGGATATCTGCAGTTTGCTTGGAGTTATTATTTACTTTGAGAGTTCTTTATTTGTTTACTATTTAATTTGACAGTTCTTCATGGTGTAGAAAAGAAGACAGCAAAGAATGACGTAAGCTGTCACTTGTATTCATCAGGAACATTGCTGATGTCCTGATGCAGCGCTTGTTCTTCTAAAGGTAGCGCTATAAAGAAAAACATTATACAAAATCTTTTACATTTCCATCCTCTTCCATTTCCCCAACTTCCAGCTGATGTTACTGCACTGATTGCAATATTCATGTTACTCCATTAACAACTAAACCACTTCACTCCGTCCAACAGCTATTATCATTATCACCGGAAAGCTTTTACCAACCACGACATTACAGCACCAGAAAACCCGGTGGCTTTGCGTACAAGCCTCATTACATCGAAGTCACATTTATCTTCTACTGGCTCAGGTTTCTCGTCCCCCTTTTTTCACCAAACCAATCTTGGCCGATCAAATAACATTGCGCCGCATTTTACTTCCTTTCCCCCCCCCCGGGAGCCAGGCCTTCCAAGCTTGTTTCAACCGGATGTGACATCAAGCAAATGTTGTGCAGTAAATCTTGCCCGGTGTTCGGGCTCGCTTCACTGGATACAATCAACAATTTATAGCTTCCAAGTTGTGTTGCCGGAACAAGAAATCGAACAGCGTGGAAAAATGTGCCCAGTTCGATCGAAAAACACACGGAAACTGGAACATACAAGCGGTGTGTCGTCTATTTTTGTCGTCGTCGGAATGCACTTTCGAACGATTTCGTGCATGAAAAGTAGCTGGTAAGTTCTGGGACTCGCAGAGAGAAGGAAACACGAATTGTTGTAAGCGGAAAGCTGAGTGACAAGAAATCGAAATTGAAACATCTACACTACCAGCAGCAGCATCGAATGCCTTAAGTCGTAAACGGTGTTCATGGTGGTTTGCTTCGTGTTGTCTCAAAAAAACATAGCCTTGTGAAGTTTGACGACCACATACAAGCACCTCTGGGTGGCCACAAAACCTTCCCACCAATCACCAGTTGTCGTTACCGCCGTGCTTCACTGTCTTACGGTGCTCAAGTTTTGAAGTGTTGCTAATAAAGCATACTTCAAGCATCGAAAGGTAGCCAAGAACTCGTACTCGTACATGATGTACGATAAAGTTTATCCCTTTTCAAGGAGCGTTCTTGTGGTTGAAACCCATTCACTGGGGCACTCAGCAACAAGGGCTCACCACCATGGACCAAAAGTAGCACAGGACGCCCTCTGCATAGTTTTTTGGAGGTGTCAGCCTAGCACTTGTACCGATGCAGTGCCCCGAGGAGCTAGAACTCCTTCTGCTCGTCGTCGTCGTCGTCGTGCAAATACAAACATATTGACACTGATGCATATTTAATCAATATATGGCAGTAGCTGCTCGTCTAAAATTCCCTTTAGGGCTACTTGTGCAGGCTACCCTGTTCGTGCTTCTATTTACATTAAGTGATGCTCTCTCTCGGTACGACTACATCTTGCTGAGCTGTCCGAAACGTGTCGGGGAAGGAACGGACAGAACAAACAGACAGACGCACCGAGGGCAAATGGGTGTTCCGGATGGGAAAAGGGCAAGTGATTGGTACCGTCTGTCAGGAGCTGCCAGCCAAAACCAAATGGCAACTTAATGAGAACGATCAACATGCTCTCTGCAAGCATAGCTCGGAGCAATGCGTGTAGCGTTGCAGTGTTTTGCCCCTAAATGAGTCAAGCTTGTTGTAGAATAAAGGACCTTGAAGCATTGAAACGGGAGCTATTTTCTTCCATTATTTTTACTAACAAACTCGTCCTTTGTCGTTGAATATTGTAATTATATTTTTATAGCAACATCAACAGCGCCTAGAAGCTTTTCAATTACACCCATTAATTACCTTTTTAACATCATCGTACCTAACTAGATGCGTTGCTATAGCGACTTCGTTACTCGTTAACGAAGCTTCACTAGCACGGATGTGACGCGAATCAATAGCCATTAAAACGCTGCTATAAAAAAGCCGACACCTTCAGCTTCCCTAGACGATAGGGCTGTTGAAAATAATGGCCACCTTCACGACCAAGCGTCACCTTCTTCTGCTCGACGTACTGAGCAAAGAAAAAGGAAACATGAAACGCTCACCGTCGCTAGGCTTTTAATTGGATTTCCTTGGCACTTTCTATGCGGGGTGACTCTAGTGAGACGACTCACCCCGCTACTCCACCGTGGTGTTTTGCGCTTATGATCTTTAGTGGGGATGCTTTCATCTTCATTAATCACGATTAATTAAACAGCTCTACTGCTTAACTGTTGGCTGTTGGTGCATTTTCCCATCTGTAAGTACCAGGCGTCTCCACCGATGGAAACAAATATTCACCAGGCGCCTCCATACACATGGCAGTACAATTTTCGGCCTCCCCCGTGAACCATCGTATAATCCGGTAAAAGAAGGCAATTAAAATTTCTTAAATTACTTTCCTACCCATCATCATCATCAGCACCAGCGAGCAGGTTCGTTCGTTGTAAGTCTGACCATTTCGCTCTTTTCTTTCATTCCACATCCTTTACACAACTTCGTGTCCGTTTTTCCACGGCACAAACTAATTGTACTAATCTTTTCTCATTTGTTTTCGCTACGGCTCGGAAGTCCGGGCTCCAAACAGCCAAATTGTTCACTAATGACTCCGGTGCGTTGTGTTTTTTTGCGATTACGCCCGGAACCGGTAGTTTGTTTATAGGTACGGATTTTTTTATCACCTTCATTATTTATTTTCGTGCCCTAAATGGGGCCAGCAAAGGAAACACCCGAACCGGACAAGAACATTTTTCTATGCAGCGGTCCGGTGAGGATGTACTAGGGATGCTATTTTTCGAATGCCCTTTCGGGCGAGTGTTTGCCCTGTCTAACCGATCGGAAGGGACCATTAGTTCAGGTGTGCCTTCCAACCTGCCATTTTGCAGATGCAGTTCTAGGAATGGCACGTTGAGCATAAAATTAACATTAATTAAGCGCGCTGTTTCGTTTCCAATTACAACTGGGAGGAGAAAAAAACGAGCAGCAAAAAAGAAAGAAAGAACAACATAAAACATAACACTCTGGTATGGAAATTTGCTGATTGTGTGCATGTTATTGCAGGGCGAGGGAAACCTATACGATGAATAAACAATAGAGCGCCCCATCATGCATCACGCACCGTGAAACACTTTGAATATTAATTCTGAAAATCATTAATACATGCATGCTTAAGGTGCGGCCACAATTGAAATAGCTGTCGGGAGCTGTGAGAAGTTTCGGAACATTACCCACACATAATGAAGTCCTTTGTTCAAACTACGCTTTTGTTCCAACGAAATAAAAACGTGAAGCTCGAATGCTCATTCAATCAATAAATGTTCGAGTTTCCTAGAAATGTAAAAATTATGTTTAACAAGTCTCTATTCAGTATATCTAGATTGTACCTCCCTAAACGGAAAGCATCCACAGGTTACAATCGAATGCTGCTCACGTTCTGGAAGCTTCTTTTCAGCTCGATCAATCAATCGAACGAAGCGAATTGAACGTCAAGTGAAACGTTTACCAGTGACGATGCTAAAGGAAGACCGCGCTGTCTGTTTCTTTGTTAGCAAAATTGTTTTGTCAAATAAAAATCACATTATTGTTGGCGGTACAATGGTGGCTTTTTGTTTGTGAAACGTAAACTCTTCTCTTTGTTACATTCGAAGCTCCATTCTGTGTTTTTTTTCCCCAAAATTACTGTCACTGACAGGATAGGCAACAAAAACGCTACGAAGGAAACATAGGATTGCATAGTTTTAGGCGTAAAATAGGATATTAAGCTACAGGACAATGTGCCACAGAAATTGGTCATTAGAATAATAAAACAACGTAAAAACGGCCTTTCTTATTCTGCGAAACTGCGGGAACAACAATTACTGTAGGAATTAGGCTCAATTTTACCTAATTTTATGCTCACTCAGAGATATACTGAAGAATAAAATGACCATTTTTACATATAGCTTCCACCGAAAAACACAAACCTTTGTTCCAACAAAGAGTGTAACTTCACAACTTACCAACTTGCCATTCTAAGGGGGTTCAACTCGTTTAGTGTTTTTCCCACTCGTTTCACAATCCACTACACAATCTAAAGATCCGTACGGCAATGTTGTCCTTTAGTGTGCTGCTGCCAGCTACCGATCGAACGCTTGTTTCAGACGAGCGTGTGATGCTGAGCACCAGGCGTGATACAAACAGAAGGCTTCAACAGAAACCCTTCAACGGCAGGCTGGCTGGTTGTGTTGCTCGTGTCCTCAGTCGGAGTATTGAAGGGTTGTTCGCATTTTGCCGGTTCGCTTGCAAACATGACCGAAACAGTGAGCAAAACACTCCCTACTACATCATTCATTCGCGCTCGGTAAACTACAAGGGTTTTTTGTGCTGTTGTTCGCGCTCCGTTACAACCGGAGTCGTTGGTGTGGCCCACCATCCATCGTGCACAATGAAACCTGTAGCAAACACACGTGTGTATGCGGTGCGACTACCACTGCACCTGACATTTACTGCTACTACTGCTGTTGGCTCGCTTCGAAAAAATGAAGAGCAAAATCACAATCCAAATACCCGGTCCCGGTGTGTAACTCCTAGTACTTCTTCATCCGAACGGAAGGAAAAAATCAACAGAACGATCTCGTTTCGTTTCGCAAAGCACTAGTTCAACAAGAAGTTCGCTTCCGATTGCATCCGCAGACAAAATCAACATGCATTGTGCAAGTTGCCGTTGGCGATTGCATTCCGGAAAAACATCGCACCGGCAGCGCAATGCTAAAGTAACTAGAAGAAATCTGCACCGGCAGTCGCAGTACAGTGCTGGTCCAATACTGGTCCTTACTTGTTTGGTAGATGGATGGTGGTTTTGAGAGCCGGGAACTTCATTTTCAGATACCTCTAGAAACGCAAGCAAGCGCGCTCATTTCGGTTTTTCTGTGATATGGAAAATTTACAGAATCAACCTACAACCTTGAGCTCGGTTTTCCTTTCGCTCCCGAAATCCCGAAAACATTGTTGTGATTTTTTTTTTTTGCATGACGCAGCCCACAAGGAGCAGCACTGATCCCAGAAGCACAGGGTTGTAATTATTTTCATTCTTCTGACCTTCCGATAACGAATTTGTAACCGTATCCTAAGATCCCACTAGAGAAAAACGGATCAAACTTAATTTTAAACCTTTTTATTCACATCAAAACAGGCCGTCAGGACTTTGTCATGTCTTGGTAATTCTTAAATCTACGCATAACCCCCACTTTTCACTGGAATTGGTCCACTCACAGCCGATACTTGGCCGCCCGCAGTATCGGGAACTTATCACCCGAGCACGTGCCCCGGAAATCATCCAATCCCAAATCGTTGATCGAAATGCCACCCAATCCCTTCGCCTTCACGTACGCCGCCTTATTGCCGGCACTCTCCGGATCCTCGTACGACAGCCAAACGCCGTGCTCATCATTCTCGTCCGGAATGCGGAACGCGTACGGACCGAACCGTTTCGTCGGATCATTGATCTTGCGCAGCGGATACTCGGCACCCTTCAGATTGGCATTGCCCGGATTCGGCAGCTTAGCGCACACCTCACCGAAGCTATAGAACCCAGGAATGTTGGTGTACGGGCCCGGTGGTGATGGTCCATCGGCCGGAATCGGTGGAACGCCGGTAATGCCCGAATCACCCGAAAGTTTCCATCCCCGACCGTACGTTGCAATACCGACGATAATCTTGTCCAGTGTGGTACCCTGCGAGTGCCAAGCCTTCACTTTATCGTCCACATTGTTTCCTTTGACGCGCTCGCTCGGTTCGTAGATCGGTGCCGTATAGTCACCTTCCTTCGGGTTACGCTCCGGTGTCTGCTGATCGTACGCCGCAATGTTCACGTAATCGACGCTATCCTTCAACAGTGGAATGTCCAGGAAAATGGTCTGATTCACGTGGGGCAGCTGCGTGAACCCGATCTGGAACTTATCGTGCGCGAACGCATTCTTCAGATCACGAACCAGCGCGGTAAACTCTTCGCGATGTTCGTCCGCCTTCGGGTCGAGAATGCTATCGCCGGTAAATAGCTTCTTAAATCCATGCCACAGCTTACCGGTGAAGCCGCGAATTCGCTTCGGCTTTGTCTGCGGGAACTGCCAGGCCAGATCGAGACCATCGAACTCGTACGTCTTCAGCAGCGAGTACGCACTGTTCACGAACGCCGTGCGCGATCCGCCCGATTCCAGCAGCGTCAGATACTTCTCGAACGGCTTCTCTTCGCCCACATCGTAATAGTTGCCAACGCTCAGGAACACCTTCAATCCGGGGTAACGCCTTTTCAGGGTCGTCACTGCGCGATAGTGACTCTTGCCCGAGTCCAGATCGAGATCATCGTTTAGCGCCGACAATCGGTAGGTTTCAGGGTTTACCCGGGCATAGCCGTAGATAAGATGCGTACAGAACGGTAGCGCTAGCTCAATATCGGACACGGTCACTTTACCTAGACCTGGAATGCGTGGTGGAGAGAAAGAGAAAGAGAGAGAGCGCATGTGTGAATCTCTGTAGGTCAAACGCGGAGGGACGATCGAGACGGGATAAGACAAGCGATCAAGTGATTAATTTACCCTGCCTATGAAGCGAAATGATCGTGCTCATACATTTACAGCACATCCACAACGTGCATTCTAACGCTTGGCCTTATCAGCTTGCACCACACACACACACAAAGGAACAGCGTAAGTGACATTAATTAATCACAGCGCAAGGTACGCCTGTGTTCGTCTGTACTACTAACCTTCTGCCAGCGAGTTGTTGCCATTGTAGTAGCAAAGCACCTTCGGTCCTGTTGTAGCATTTTGTGCCTGTATTCCGGACACTCCAAACAGTCCCAGCACCAGCACCAGGACGCCTAACCTCACCGACCACATATTTATCAGCACACGGACACACGGATCGAGCTGTTTCTAGCAGCTTCCACGACGACTTCGGACAGAAAACTGATACGAATGGTGCGGTTCCGATCAGCTCTTATAACGACTCGAGTGCTACGGGATGCTGCGTGTGTACACGTACATGTGTGCGTGTCCCAATCGTCCCTAAAACACTCTCGATGAGTGAGTCGCATCACTCTCACTCGATCACTCACTGCCGGCGATCAAAGGCAAAGACACAGATGCACACAAAATCGAGAGTTCCAGAGTGTGTCCTCTTGTTATTCCTCATCTCTGTGTCAATTCAATTTGCCGGACCGGTTTTTTTTTTGTTTTCTTAAAACTGGATTTGTCTAATTCCATTTGTTTTGTGATGATTTATGGCTGTTTGCGTCTCCCACATCTATGATGGCCCCGGTTCGAAACTAGTTCGACCTTACGATGATTTATAGTGGCATAACCCGCCTTGACAAGATCTCATCATACGATAGATCGAACTCTGCTTGATTCTTATTTGCCCTCTTCTTCTGGTCGAGCAACAAAAACCACGATTGTTCGTTTATTTGGACACCTTGTCGAGGGTTTTGTTGATGCTGTGTCACTCCGGCTTGTTAGTCTCGGTACCCGTGGCAATGATAATGCCGGTTGTTTACTTCGGCCCGGCTTCAGGGTAGCTCAATTGATCGCGCCTGTCTAACGAGATTGTTTTGCTCGTGGATGAAGTGAAGAAAGATTCCACGAATTGCACCAGCTGATGATCATAATAATTTAAAAGAATCCGGGTGATAGTGTGTGGCTATTGCACTTAATTTGCTTACTAGTGATTCGTGGAAAGTGGAACACTCATAGCGTAAGTAAAGTGATAAGTCTTCCTGCATTTATTCATTGTTTTATGTTTTATTCAAAATTAATCATTATCCTCTAAAAAACAGATCTTTCTCACGTACTCTCGTCGATTGCCTGAATCAACTCCTTCGGTCCTCTACAGCCGGTACTTGGCCGCACGCAGAATCGGGAACTTTTCACCAGCGCAGCTACCACGGAAATCATCGTACGCCAGATCGTTGATGGCGATGCCTCCCAGATTCTTGGCCTTCGCGTACCCTGCCTTGTTTCCGGCCGTATCGGGATCTTCGTACGATACCCACACACCGTGCTCACCGTTGCTGTCCGGCAGACGGAACGCGTACGATCCGAACCGCTTGGTCGGATCGCCAACCTTGCGCAGTGGAGCCTCGGCACCCTTCAGTGCGGTATTGCTTGGGTTCGGTAGCATGGCACAGATTTCCGCCCAGCTGTAGAAGCCTTCGGTTTGTGTCTGAGCGCCCGGGTTCGAGGGACCATCGGCTGGTAGCGGAGGAACGCCCGTAATGCCAGAATCTCCCGTCATCTTCCAGCCCCGTCCAAACGTGGGAATGGAGATAATCAGCTTCGTTGCTGGAGCATTATTCTGAAGCCTGAGGAAAAACGTACAGCAATTCATTTAACATCCAACGGAAAAGGTTCAAGAAATAGCATACGCTACTTACCAGTTGCGGACCGCTGCATCAACATTGCTGCCAGCAACACGATCGGTCAGCTCGTACAGTGGTGCAGCATGATCCGCTTCCTTCTTGTTGCGCAGCGGTGTCTGCTGATCGTACGCAGCAATGTTTACAAAGTCCAGATAGTTAATAATAGCCGGAATGTCCATGAAGACCGACGAGTTGACATGCGGCAGCACAGTAATGCCCAGCAGATATCCGTCCGAGCGGAACGCGTTCTTCAGCTCACGCAGCAGAGCGGTGAATTCCTCCCGATGTTCGTCAGCCTTCTCGTCCAGCACGCTGTCACCGCTGAACACTTTCTTGAACCCGTGCCACACGCCTCCCAGCGTGGAACGTACCTTCTTCGGTTTGTTCATCGGGAACTGCCATTCCAGATCGACACCATCGAACCCGTACGTCTTCAGCAGCGAGTACACGGAGTTGATGAAGGTGATGCGAGCTGCGCCGGACTCGAGAAGCGTAAGGTACTTGATCGAAGGTTCCGAAAACTTGTAACCTCCGAGTCCGAGCAACACCTTCAGTGAAGGATATTTGCTCTTCAGCTGTGTTACCGTACGGTAGTTACCCTTGCCCGTGTCCAAATCGAGGTTCGGTTGACGGCTAACTGCTTTGTTCGTTTCGACATCGATTCCGGCATAACCGTACACGAGATGGGTACAGAAGGGCAGGGCGGTATCAATGTCAGCGAGCGATACTTTTCCCAATCCTGTTACGAAAACAAACGAAAAACACACATACAAGCGTAACGATCAGAAATGTGTCAAGTAATGTTCTTTTTTTAAGGCAACACAGCTGCCCCTTGTGTGTCCTTATCGGCATGTGCTCAGTGATCTTCGAGGGCAACCCGGTTCAAACTAATCCACACACACCCCGTGCAAGAGGTTATCGTCAGTTTTGTCCCGGGTGAATCTTCTGCCTCTGCCCAAAAGTGATAATCAATGGCGAAAGTGGAACCCCAGTGTGTGTTGATTCCCACCTTTTTTTTCCAATGTTTTCTTCCCAACGGTGCATCATTACCCAACTCCATTACCCGATAACGAACGAAGCATACAGACACAACAAAAAATCCCCACGCCTGTTTTACGTGGATTTTCTTACCCAATACCCTAGACCTAGAAGACCTAGCAAATGGTGGCCAAATGAGATTTTGTGGTGCTTACGTAATTTTGCGGTGATTTCTGCTTGGTTTGTGCTTTGTTTACATTCCTCTTGGTGGTGTTATAGATGCGTTTCAGAACGTTCTAGCATTGGACAAGCTTCGTTGAATCTGGAATTCACGTTGACTTTGGTGCGCCACCTGAGAGGGTGATAATTGCTTGCTCCCTTGCGGCCAAACAATCATCTTTGAGAAGAATAAATCATGTGGCTAGCTCGTACTACGACGTAGGTGTCGTTTTAGTATTCAAATTCCAGACTTCGGCTCTTATATCAGTAAAACTAGTGCGACTCGTGACACGTTTGACTCGTGTCACAAAATTACAGCTTGTCAAACGAAATTGGTAGATCGTTAAAACCGATGCAGCACAATTAAATGTGATAGAGCAATCTGCATAAATTTTAATTGCGTTTGTAAGTGACGCAAAACTTAAAATAAAACTTCCTTGCGATGCTGCTGATATCGCTGGCAGCTTATTAACATTTTAAGTAGTTGCTTCTTCCGGCTTTCCGTAGCAAACTTTAATTAACCTCACTTGTTCTGAAAGATCGCTCCGATCGCTTTACTTATCTTGATCGTAGCAACCTCCACCAAAACCGGCTAATCATCGAATCGAGCTGCAACAAATAACAATAACAGGCCTCCACAACTTTACCGGCCCGTGTCCGATGGAACACAATTGCGAAAGCGTTGAAAGAGCGTTGTGTGAGAAAACAGAGAAAAACAACAATCACACTCACATTACCAATTCGAGGCTCGTCCCCGTTTGGCCATAAATCGGTCTAGGTCGACAGTCCGACCCGCCGGATGACATCACCTTTCTCGCACCGTATTCAATTTCACACCCGGTAGTACCGGCCTGGCCCGCATTGACCGTGACTTACCTTCGATCAGGAAGTTGGACGCATCGTAGTAACACAGAACCTTCGCTTGCTGCGATTGCACGTACTGGCTGCTCGCTACCACTAGCAGCAAGGCGACACCAAGCTTCTTCCACCACATGATGAAGCCACTGGGACGGACGCACGAACGAACGATGTCCTTCAGGTTCACGTAGACGCACACAAACACACACAGAGAACAGAAGATACCGGTTACGCAATCACGGCACCGATCAGACCGGAGAAAACGAAATGGCCGAGTTCCGACGGTTGGAGCTTGGTTTTATAATGTGCCTTGGCTTGGGTTATGGACTCAGGCCGCTCATACTCCCTTCCCGGAAGATGTGTGTGATCTCGTGAGAGTAGGCACTCATCCGCAACTCAACCACGAACGAGCGAATGCAACTGTCAACCGGGCGGCGTGAAAGATGATCTTTGAAAGCTTCGAAAGCTCGCCGATGATCTTAGCTTGAGCTTAACGGGTGAATTTAATTTTCAAATTTTAACTCTGAATTGTGTAGAACAAAAAAGCTTTCCTACATTAAAGACTCAAGCAATTCGTCTATTTTGGTTTTATCCGCAACCAGAGTCATAAATAACTGATTGAACCGGCATATTTAGAGCAACTTGTCACCATGACAACATCATGACAGTTGCCGTAATCCTGTAAAACCCTGTTAGTAACCATTCAACCGGCCACCCGCCGATCTTGTCCCCGATGTTGCAAATTTATTTACCGTCCAACTTCAACCGACGAACTCCCGTCGACAAGCCAGAAGATGCGGAACTGAATGTGTAAACAACACCCAACACTCCGGAACTGGTTGGTCCTGCCGACAAGTGCAACGTGCTTAATAGAAATGAAATAGATTGTAAGCAGCAACATTTCACCAACAAAACAACGACAAGTTTGGTTCCAAGTTTTTTTTCTCTCGCTCTCTTCCTCATCGCGTCGTTAAGATTGTACGGAAGATAAGGTCCTGCTTAGAGGTTTGGGTGTTGACGTGCTGCTGCTGCTGCTGCTGCTCCTGTCACTAGACCCGCAAGGACACGTCCGATCAACGATAGCATTCTGCTTTGTCGAGCTTGTCGAGTGTTCGTGCCACCAGAACGCATTGTTTGCCTAACCGACTGCCTGACATCGACTGATGCTACGGAGGCACTACAGTATGCGGCAAACAAACATCCCATGCTGCTACCAGAACGGAAAGGACCTAGTTGGGAATACTGGTGCTGAAAAAACATGCTGCATGTTTTCCACATCCATGCAATCGTCCACCGAAACCACCCCATGAGATGCGTTTATTCATGGACTATGTTTACACACTTGGAATAGACACGATTATGCTCCACCGTACTCGTACTCGTGCTGCTGCAGTGAGCGGTGAGCTTGCGTAATTTTCTGGAACTTGTCGGATGCACACAGCACATGCAAAAAACCTGCAGGAAATTGAATTCTCGTTCCTGTCGATTCCGAATAATAAACAATCCCAACTGAATGGTGGATGTGTGGAGCTGTGGGGAATGTTTTTTACTTAGAATCTTCACCACGCCTTGACGCCCTCACGAAAGCCCTCGTCCGTATTTACGCTGAACTATTGAATGACTTCACAACGTGCACACATGTTTGTTATTCTAAGGGTTGTTGGTTTGTTTTATTATCAATTCTTGGATAGAAAATCAAATAAATTATGGCTCTTTACAACTTCACCTGCGGATCATGCCGGCTGCACCCTCGTGTCTGTCTACCGCTAGCCGTGAGAAACACTGCTTGTGTTCAAAATGAGTATAAAAAAATAAATTCTCCAAACGAAAAAAATGCAACTTCTGCATCTGCCCGCTTGTTTTGCAGATGCAACGCACACAATTATATCACATTCTTCGAAAAAGTCCTCACTTAAATCCCTTCTGCTAATAAGGTTCCCTCATGGCGGACCGCTCCGGATGCTTTCTAGGATCGCTTGTTGAGCTTCTCGTACTTGCTCTTGTAGATACCTTCCGGGTCGTACTTGTCGAGCAGTTTCTTCCATTCCTGTGGCTTACGGTCCTCGAGATGGCTGATTACCTTGCGGGAACTGGTCTTCTGCTTCTCGCTACACTTCTCGCAGTTGGTTTTCAGCGCATCGGGAAGCGTTTCTGTACGGAAAGGAGCAGGAAATTAGCGTTGAATTACTTAGAATCTTCACCACGCCTTGACGCCCTCACGAAAGCCCTCGTCCGTATTTACGCTGAACTATTGAATGACTTCACAACGTGCACACATGTTTGTTATTCTAAGGGTTGTTGGTTTGTTTTATTATCAATTCTTGGATAGAAAATCAAATAAATTATGGCTCTTTACAACTTCACCTGCGGATCATGCCGGCTGCACCCTCGTGTCTGTCTACCGCTAGCCGTGAGAAACACTGCTTGTGTTCAAAATGAGTATAAAAAAATAAATTCTCCAAACGAAAAAAATGCAACTTCTGCATCTGCCCGCTTGTTTTGCAGATGCAACGCACACAATTATATCACATTCTTCGAAAAAGTCCTCACTTAAATCCCTTCTGCTAATAAGGTTCCCTCATGGCGGACCGCTCCGGATGCTTTCTAGGATCGCTTGTTGAGCTTCTCGTACTTGCTCTTGTAGATACCTTCCGGGTCGTACTTGTCGAGCAGTTTCTTCCATTCCTGTGGCTTACGGTCCTCGAGATGGCTGATTACCTTGCGGGAGCTGGTCTTCTGCTTCTCGCTACACTTCTCGCAGTTGGTTTTCAGCGCATCGGGAAGCGTTTCTGTACGGAAAGGAGCAGGAAATTAGCGTTGAATTAACATTCATTCAACTGAGTCTTATGCACTTCAGGATGGTAAAGAACTCTTGCCGAAGACTTCTCTAAGCTTACAAGCCCATACTGCATTGACAGGGCGTTTAGTCCCGGGCGAAAGTAGAACATTTTCAAGCAAAACTGCAATCTATCTCCACTTTTATCCAAGTTCAAAAAGATTCTTTCCAGCTATTTCTGGACTTCAACATGTATTTCAATATTTCAGTCTATAGAATCAGCTTCTACTTACAAATGTTCCACTTTACCCCGAACGAATGCCCTGTATTCATCAACTTAAAGTCAAATTTCCAATTTTAAAGAGTCCTCAACTGGTCCGCCCCTCACAGACAAAGCATCAACTTACTCTTCAGCTCACGGCCCTCCTGGGTGCACGGTCCCTTGTCCAGCAGACACTTGAGGTAGTTGTTGAGAATTCGATCATTCGACAGCACGCGGTCCACATCGATGTTGTCGAACTTGTCGGTGTACTTCTGGGCGCTGGCCAGTACCACCACCATCGCCAAAAGGGCAACAACCATCGTCAGGTGCTTCATTGTGGTTTGTCTTTGTTCACCTTGTTCGGCTGTCTGGCAATCGGAAGAATAAAGAGCATTTGTTAGAGCTTAGAGCCATCGGAAGCGAATTGAATTTACATTTGGAATGATTTCTCTCGAAGCTAGACGTTGATTGAATCGAAAGAAGTTATTTAAATGGACACTTTACACACTAAGACAATCGATTCTTTGTCTGTATTTTGCACAATTGTCACAATTCTTATTGCAAAAACTCGTCTCCGAACCGACAGGGGAAGCTCGCCAACATTGTAGTCGTAAAGCTTGGCGATCGATACAACAAAACAACAGAACAAAACTCACACTAATCCCCTTGGATCGTCCGATATCGTGCTAAGTTGTAGCGATTACAACGCAATGCGTTCAAATTCCAAGCGCCATAAAAAATTATCGCTCATCATCATTCCAATCACGCCGGGCCACTGCTGAGCTACGGGTGGAGTGTTACGGTCCGTTGGATGGCGCGACGCGAAGCGAATCGTTGAAGGATACAATTCCATTTCCCAAATACCAATCATTCGACCCGGTGGGGTCGCCTCCCCACATCGGTTCAAGTTCAGCTTAAGACATACAGGAGAAGTTCTGTTGACGACCGCGTCAACAATGTACTTGTCGACAATTCGTTGCGACTTCTTGCCAATCGAACCAGAGACATCTCAAGCATCGTTTAATCGTCTTCGAATTTGTAAAAGAATTCACCTTTTTTGTGTGTCAGTATTATTATTTGTGACACTTTGTTCGCAAAGGAAAGAAGCATGACAGAAGCAAGGAACCCTCCCCCGAATGATACTTTAGCCAAATAATTCTCCTAACGAGATTAGATGATCATTAAAGAATCTTCACCGTAGTCTCCGCTGTCGTCGTCGTCGTTGTCGTCGTCTGATTCAATTTAATCTGTTACAGATGCTGCTGCTAGCGATCTATTATAACGCAACAGCAACGGACCATTATTGCATTAGCATACCGAAAAACCCCCAAGACCAAGTTGCTTGCTGGAGGACCGATGGAGGAGTGGGACCGATTTCGCCAGTGAGAAGTAGAACTGGCAGCACCGGAAGCATGGTCGCGTTACGTTCGCGTTTTTCGCCCAATCAAATTATCGTCCTTTTCTTCAACCGTGAAAGCGCGAGCGCCGTGGAAAGCGATTTTCCTCTCCAGCGGCACCGGTAATTAATGTAAATCCGACAAATTACCCAAATTTACATCGAGTCCCAGCGCCGGGTTGGCTGTTTGTGTTGTCTGCATGTGGTAAACATTTCATCAGGTCATCGTAAACTTGATAAATCGGTGCTCTAGACGACAGCATGCTTTTGGCTGTTGTTTATTTCTCAAGTCTCTCAATCGAGGGACATCCATTTGCATCCATAAAATTGATATATTTGTGTAATATTTTGAATCTTTGAAGGTTTTAAATCACTTCAACGAATCCTTCTTCACGACGATTGCGATGCGAAAGAAGGAAAGAATTTAAAGACAACTGTCTCAACGCGCATTCCAGCGTAAAAGGAAGGGAAAAAAATCAATCTCGTGGTTTACATATTTACACACAAAATAAAAAATATGTCAAGGAATTCTGCGCCGTTCCTCGTGACGCATCGCACGCGCGGAAAACCCGCATGACGAAGTACTTTTCTTCTTGTACGCTCCCGATTTTCCAACCGAATAAATTCTAATCGATTGTGGAATTGAAGAAAATTGACGTCGGCTTCCATGTTTAACCGACAGCCGCCAACAAAATGGATTCAAATTGATTCCAAGAAACGGAGAACCAATTTTTGGGCCTCCGATGTCTACAGTAGTAACTCTTTGATGGTGCGCGATGGTTGTGCTGATGGTTTCGTGAGCGTGTGAACACATTTCGCTCCATTTAGAGTTCAATTTTGGGTTAAAAATAACCCACAAGCCCTACGAGAAACGATTAACAGCCTTCAATTAGCCTTTCAGTACCTGGGCTTTAACCCTAAGAATGAAATCTCAACTCTCTCAATCACCTAGCGAAACCTTTAGAAGTCTGATGATTCGTATGCTAATTGCAGTTCACATTACCTCGCCACTTTTGCACCTCCCATCTACCTCTCCTTCTTCCCATGTGCAATGACCACTTCAAGGGCTCGCATAGGTCTGAGGCACACCGAGCGAAATTCATCGGCGCCATAAAAGTGTTTTTTTTTAAGCTCAGGTTCACCTCTCACCCGTGCAATTCTGAGCACAAATACTACACCCGGTGTATCAATAATTTTAAATCATTATTACACGAGTACGAGTACGTCAAAAGGTTTAAAAGGCTAAGTTTGTGCGCACTGTTTGCGTCATACCGCACAGAAAGAGATGCTATAAAACAAGAAAACATATTGCAATCCTCTTGCGCAGATGTGATACAGCAGATGCGTGATGCACTCTTGTATTGACACAGCCACACACAGTCATAAACCAACAAATTAACGTCTTTCGCACACGCAACAAAAGTTACCGATTGTCTGTGTTTCTTCACACGTCTGAAAGAAGAAAGGTGTGTCTCATCGCTGTGCGAGACCTGCGTCAGCTGACCATGACATGAACTTGGCCAACATTGTTATGTCTCACTTTTGGCTACTCTTCCCATACTTCCCAGCCGAGACGCAATTATTCGTTTCCCGCTTCCTACTAGCGTCAAACAGGTCCATCACGCAACATCACGCGACGACGACTTTGGGGTGCGAGGATAGCAAAGTGTCATAATAATTAAAATCCCAACAGGCGTCCGCCCGGTCGACCATTTGCATTTACAAAACTAATTTCTTGATTACCTTCCCACACACACAACATTGGAGGACCTTCTGAAAATAAGCAAACACCCTGCATGTGTACATTTTAATTAGACTCTCAAGTACTGTAGTGGGGTGCCTAAATCCATGGACACTGTAGCAACCGCCTCGTTGGATAAGTAGGCTGCGGCACCGTATCACTCTGTTGAAAATCCCACCATCCAAGATACCGGTAGCGCGATGATGGCGATCACTTCGATCGTGTGCTACATTTCGGTGTCACTTTTGCAATGTGGCCAGCAATCCCAGCAACTTCACCTCAGCGCCACCTCCATAATGGTCCAATTTGGGCGTTTGATACTGTGCGGTGGCTGTCGTTGCGCAGAACCGACGACCTGACCGCAGCAGTAATTACATAAGGCCCCAGACGGTCGTGGACCACATTTCGCAGCACCGGGGCGACATCGATCGCCACAAAAAGCTTTACCCTTGGCTCGCCAAGCTCGCCAACAAACCAAACCAAACCACAGCAACCACCGCAAGTGCGTTCACTTCATTTCAATGTAACGTACCGGATGATGGTCCGTGATCGTGGTGTGTGTGTCGGTGTGTTTAAATACGACACGTGCATAAGTGCGCATGCATGGAGCATTTATGGATTATGAAATGTGCGCCTTTAAATGCAATATTATATCACCGACATCTCTACTCGGAAATGTGTCTCTCTCCGATTGCTCAATAGAAAATGACTTTCCATCGGTCGAAACTGAAGCAGAATCAAAACACACACACGAGAAACACGCACACATTTACACACACACACACACGTTGATTGCTTTCGCTCTCACCTGGGCTCAACTCTCGCAGGCAAGTTTTCACTTTCGTTTCGGCGAAAAATGGCGAAGAAAACGGACACACAACCTCCGTACGCAACTCTCTATCGGTCACTACTAAACGCTACCGCCGGACCGTACCTTTGTTTTTATACGTTCCACCACCAGCATCGCCACCACCACCAGCACGATCACAGAGCAGTAGCAGCAACAACAACATTACCTGGGTCCCCTCTCCACACTGCGCGACGTACCACCCCTGGTTGACTGTTGCCGACCGAGTCCAACCATAAACATTCAAGTCGCTCTATGTTGGGCACGTTTCGTTTAAGGGTAGACCCTCGCGCCGCTCAAAACCGGACCGGAGTCCCTGCTAAACATGGGTAGACCTAAACAGACTAATGTCACGCGGAGACCTCCCGAAGACTTGGTGCTTGGTGTGACGCGGCAGGGTTTAAGGTTGGCCCGACCAGTAACGGGAAATGGCGTAGAACAAAAACCCGGTTTCGGTTGTCACATTTGAAACTCATCTTATCTCGTGCCTTCTTAACTCTGGCGAGCTTTTTGAAGACTTCAACCCAAAAATACGCCACAAATTCTCCCGAATTATGATGGATGTACGCAGGATTCTTAGAGCGAGAATGATGGATGGCGCTATCGTTAAGATTTCCATGCCCTGGCGCTTTCGAACCCGATGCATGTGTCACTAACTGGTTTCTCGGCGCCACCGTTGCAGTGTTGCGCGTTTGCAAACTGGTTCGGCGTTCCTGCACTGCCAGCTGACGAAATATAGCGCCCGCAATGTAATGGCCGGCTGGAGCGGAGATGCAATGGTTGCAGCATAAAAGCTCCCGGAGTTCGTTCACTTTCTGGACTGGTTTTCTGGTTGGATTTTCCCACCAGAATTTCCGTACATCACGTGTTTCTGATGGTGATTTGATATCGTGCTCGTGCTAGCTCGTGAAGGAAGAAATCGATCAATTCTTTCCAAAACAAATGATGGATTGATTTGGATTTCTCTTTTCGGGAAACGTGCCGACATCGCAAAGTCATCGTGATTCATTTCTAGCAGCGAACGGTAACGCTAGCTCAACATCCATTCCGTATTTGCTTATCCAATCAGCGTGAGTCTTTGCCGTAATAGGACGGAGCTCTAGGAAGTCCATGTATGCGACATCCTCTGATTAATTAAACTCAACAAAAATGTCACTCCGAATGCGTCTCAATACATCAAACGTATCAAGCACAACTTCCCGGGAGGTAAGCCGTTAGGATCAAAAGCACAGATACGTTGCAACACTGTCGCTCATTAGCAACACGTGCATCAATGCCATCCATTCGGCATCGATTCCATCATCGTCAACGGGAAAAAGGATAATACACGCTCTAGTTCGTCGGTTTGCAGAAAAAAGAGCCCTTGCGCGAACCTCACGGTGTGTTGGTTTATCGGCCTGGTTACGCTTCTACGCATCTGCCGCCAGGAAGCTAGGTCGCGAAGGTCACACACCGTACCACTCTGAGCACATCTCGCGTGCATGAGAAATTTGTCGGCTCACTGAACTAAAACATACCGCCACGGTGCACGGCAGAATCAATTGAGTGGAAAGCATTTGGTTTGGGTCATGCCCATGTTGTTGATGGGGGCAATTCTTTGTTCAGTGAGTCTGATGAGTCAGTAATGGGTGTTTGTTTTAGAGTGTTTGGAGAACTTTAGCATTAACGTTGAAGATATCAATTACGTGGTTCGTGCTCAATCATCCCCAACTTCTCAAGGTTTCACGATCCAAATCAAGCTTAATTGTCACATGCGATAATGTCGCCCCAATTGAAGTTCAAATCTTTACCAATCGAATTAAACGCAAACGATCGCTCCACCATCCACCAGTTTCGGTTGCTGCGATTGTCGTCATGACAGCATCCCACACACACACAATCCCGCCCAGAAATGACATTAGGCCTCTCTGAACCTTTTAGTGACATCATCAGCAGCAGCAGCCGCAACAGCAAGTGAAAAAAGAAGGTGGAAAATAAATCACTTTTTTCCCCGGCTACCCGAAATCTGATTGTCTCAAGCTGTCGGAAGTGTCGGCTGTGTGTGTTTTTCCCCGCTCCCGGATCTCCCGCGCAAAAAAGGAAAACATACCAGCAACAGAAAAACCCCAAAATCCGACTTCCTCTTATCGCTTCCCGTTTCAACTGACAGCTTTGACACTTGGAATATGGAACTTTTGTTTGAGTGTGTGTTTGTTTGAATCGCCGAGGAGGACGTTGTGTGAACGTGTGTGTGTGTGTGTGTGTGTGTATAGAAGTACTTATTGTTATCATCATGTATCATCATGTTTGGGAGCTTC
The DNA here is from genome assembly GCA_002091835.1 of Anopheles maculatus. Lineage (NCBI taxonomy): Eukaryota > Metazoa > Arthropoda > Insecta > Diptera > Culicidae > Anopheles > Anopheles maculatus. Next base: position 77,183 of record KZ062792.1, read on the forward strand.
CAAGCCTGAAGTTGAGTAACTTTTGCAATTCTTCGTTTCGACTGTCTGCTGGGGCGCTTTGTGCGTGTTCAACGAAAAAAAAGCTTCCCTTCTTTGTTTTGGTGTTTTTGTCTGCGGCTGAAAATAAACTGCCTTCGGGATTGTTTTTATATGGGTGTCAACACCAAATGGTGGATAAATATTGTACCATGTACGGCACCACATAGAGCGTGTACGTGCGTGTACTGTGTATGTGTTGTTTTGTTTTTTCGAGAATGGTGGCTTTTTGATGAAGGTTGCAGGAACTCGGAGACTTGGTACTGGCGGTAAGAGTATCGGGAAAACCCGAATCGTCTGCCACTTCCCTCGACATGTCCGTAACTTCTCGAGCTTTTCATTACACCGGTTGCGTGACGGATCGAGTCACATCGACACCGACGGCTAGATGATATCTAAAAGGTGGGAAAAGTAGAGTGCGTTAAGTGAGGTTAGGGCCTGGGGGGGGAGGGCGTTCGTAAGCAAATCGTTCGATTTAAGTTTTTCGTAATGCCCCATGGAAATCCCACACCATGTGACAGGAAAGGGAGAACATTAAAAGATATTTACAGTGACAAGATTTGTGGACAAGGTAAGTAAGTTCTTAAAACTAAGTTCGAATTTTATTTTATATCAGAAAACTGTTTCATCACAGCCGTTGAATCATTGATTTGCTCAGGGAAATGGGACTCATTTACACAAAATAGCTCCCCAACTTGGAAAACCCCGAACGGAAATGGAACGAATCATCATTTGATTCCATTCTAGCTTCGCTCATCACCATTGCATTTCCCAAGTTGTGAGTATGCACTGTGTTGCTTTTTCCCACTTTTTCCCATACACTTTCCACGTGCCCTAAAACGGCCCATGGAGATGTAGCCACCCCCCTCCATTAGTCTCCACGATACACGCGCGATACAACAATTGTACTATTTTGTTAACGATAATTATGCGGTCCAGGTTCATCAGCTACCGTGTATGCTAATGCATCATACGCTAAAGCTCGCTCATTAGCCTAACCGATGGCTGATGGATGGCTGACTGCCTGAGGCGCCGAACGTGGAACACATTAGTCAACAACGACTAATGGAGGTTCGTTGCAAACAATCGTTCTGATTTGAATGTTGATTTTATTTGTTACTGTTTGTCTATGATCGATTATTCATGCCCGGTAGAAGGGATGAATTTCACTTTTCCGGTGAGAATTAGCTGCACTGCGAACGAAAAACTCTTCCCGAAATTAATGCTGCATAAATTCTTTCCAAACCGTCCACACTGGAGCTGCATTCAATCAGCATCAGTGATGTAATCTCATCTCCATACTCTAATGGAGAACCACCCGGCAGGAACCTCGTTCGCTCGGATCGATGAAAAGCGTCTCGTGTCCAGGATTATGGATTTTCGTTCCTTCGTTTTTTTCCCCTATTTCTTTTCTTGGAAGATAGCATCCGCAATCTGCAACACCGGTCTGATAAATATTTCATTCGCATCTCACACCACCGAAACAGGAGGTGACGCATAAGCCTTGCCAACGTTCGACCGAAACGTCTGAACCGTCCATCGATGCGGCGGGACGATTTGTAATCAGATGGATTTTCTCTCCATCTTTCGCCACACATGTCCACACATTCTCTGGAGCTTTGTGTGCGATTTTTCTGCCCATGGTTTGCTTGCCGCTGTGAACACGAATGCAGTCAAGCTGACGGGAATTTCAATATGTGTTCTTCTTTGCATTTCTTCACTCTTGCAGGTCTATTCTCTTGTCGGGGATTTTGTTGCATCGACAATCCGCACCGTCGTGGTGTGGGATAGTTCTGGAGAAAGGCCGTCGCCTACGAAACTCTGTGTAAATCCCCACCTGATGGATGGAATCTGCAATACGATGCTGAACAAAAATGAAAAACATGTCCAACACCGCACGTATCACCCGTTTGCCCACATGTTCCTTAATAAATATTCAGACTGATGCCGGTCACACCGTCCTGCGGGATCTAACGACATTCAAATTGCGTCCTGCATGAGGAAGGAATTTTCTTAAAAAAAAAAAATAACTTTTAAGGTTAGGATACGCATACTGTCTGCATAGCATGCTCTATACTTAATTTATCAAACTTTTCTAATGACTTTCTTTTCTTATACACCAACGGCGATTCTCAGTGCCATCCTAATTTCAAACGTTCATGGCCATGGCTAGCTACTGCCAGCAGAGAACCTCCGCATCAGCGAAATTACGTTTTGAAACTTTGTTTTTTTGTTCTCACCAATTCGCCATCTTTTCCATCTTCTCTTCGGTGTCGGTAAGTGGATTGTCCGTCAAAATTTGAAGAACATTGGGTGGGTTTTGTGGGGTGCATTGCCATTTTCAATTTCTCTCCTGCGCATCGTTGGGGTGAGCCGATTTGGGTCGTTTAGTGCCATTCACATTCAACCTTCTTCCTTCCTTTAAGAAAGTTCCTCCAACCGGAATGGTGTTGTTTCATTTGCGTAATGGAAATGTTCGCGGTAAAGCAAGCTTTATAGACGCCAGATAAGATGTATTTGGAGAAAATGGATGGTTCTTATCTTACTACTTAAGGTAAATGAAACAAATACTCTTTGCAATTTTATTCCCTTTTCAGAAGTGGACGCTTTCCTGCTAGAGCGCCACCTATGCCTCAACATTTGAACTATTAGCAAAACGCCTGTGCGTAGGCAATTTGCAAATCACCATTATACATGGTTCAAAATTTTCTCTAGCTTTGAGCTGTATTGGAATGAAATGAAACAACCTTAAAGCGTTGTAAATAATGTCATAAACGTATAACGATAAAATAACCTTCCAACTAACGTACAAGGCGACAGAAACAGTTAAAAGCGAGCCCTTACGTCCACGAACACATCAATACGGTACAATCTACTGCTATGGCTTCCTTCACACGTGCACCTTACGCCACCTGCAATCAGCCACACGGCGACCAAATCAGCCTCTCTCACCCAGTACGCCTAGTCGTCCGTCAGATTGCGATCTTCCGGCTTCCGGAACCACGTAATGGAACGAACAGCTATATTTGATTGCCCACACTGCCTACACACCATCAGCCCGCATCTCACCATCCTTCCATCCAACTATCGTGCTTCGGCGACGCGCAACAGGAGTCCGTATGACTTTTGAGAGTTATGAGCCACCGGCAGCCAACACACTACCGCGCGAAAAGAATGAAATATTTCCACCATAGAGAGCAAAAACTCATAAGAGGGAAAATGAAATATTCAACCGAACGGCAAAACGCCTCGACGCCATAAAGCAGGACACACAAAAAAAGGCAGGAATCCGAATCTCACTATGATTTGATTGCTCACGCTTCAATTTGTTGCTTCGTGTACGTTCGAAAGGATGCAATTTATTTACTTCTTTTCACTCGGAGACTCCTGCTTTCTCGCCCGTTCCTGGGAGGACGATAACTTGATCTTGATTTCGCAAAATGTTTCCCACACCGTTCCGGAAGCCAGGCATCGTGATAGAACTCTGGCGAAGGAACAAACTTTTTGCTCTTCCGTGCAAAGAGGCCCGAGAAAATTGTTTCAAAACTTACCGTATCCATCTCCATTAGGTGGGCGCAAGATAAACGGGGAAGAAAATTGCACAAGTGGAGCTCATTTCTTTCAATATTTTATTTGCTTTCTACGCGCTTTTGTTGGTGCGTCAATCCCTTTATTGCGTTTATTGCTTTATTCTCAATTTTCTCGACATCAAAACAATCCAGATTTCTTCTGATACATAATATATTTATTCAATAGTAACGTAAGATACATTTATATTCCATGAACCTTTTAAAAATTCGCCCTGTAATATGTCATTACTTTGCCTGCCTGCGTCACATGTCGAGATTCATAATGGAGCTCCAGAAACGGTACGATGATGATGGATTGGATAGCGATAAGGAATTTTGTTTTGGACTACTTCATCTACAAACAAACACACAGATAACGCATAATAATTTTATCACATACTCTCTTGATACGCTCACATCACAGAAGTATTTGCTTGATCTTGATTAGATAGGGGCTGACAAACCACAAGTTGGATTGCAATAAACCGGGAGGGGCGAAACGAATACATACAGGAGGAGTCAATACATGAATATACGCAATACGCATACAGCATTGTGTTTCTTTCTTGTTCCTAGTTGAATTTTCTCAGTCACGGAGGATTGGGGGCAAGGATGTGTGCGCTTGTCACTTATTGGTTCGGTCGCTCCAATCGCTCACACAACACACTCGTACACAACACACACACACAGCGATAATATTACTATTCGGGAAATGGAAAACTAATGCCTAAAACGGCAAGCATTCTCACATAATTTCAACAACAACTCTGTGCACTGCGTGTGTGTGTGTCGGTCACTCTGGTCTTTCCGGTCGTTTCCTTACTGTTGGACGGGAGAAGGAGGAGAAGGATATGTGGTGGAGTTCGGTTTGGTCCCAGACACTAGGATCGCCGCAGGGCTCGCTGATGCGATTGGATGTGACTCGTCACCAGCACATCGACCGTCTTCTGCAGCATCCCGGCGATAGCGTCCGCCGTATCGGCAATCTTCGTGCCGAGCTGGTTCCACAGACCTACGATCGGGCTCGGCGGAAGTGAAGCGGCCTGCGATGGTGGAACAAAGAAATGATCAATAATGCTGTCCGGGGTGGTCTGTCCGTATTGGGTCGGTGGCGTTCGCGGAGGCTCCGCAGGTACGTAGAAAGGTCTAGCCGTAGGTGGAGGACTGGCTCTCGGTGGAGCCTGCGGACGCTCGTATACTATTGTTGGATATGGTTGTGGCTGTGGTGGTGCTTGTGCAGGTAGTATTGGTTGTTGTTGTGCTGGAGATGGTTGTTGTGGTGGTAGTGGTGGTCGTTGTTGTAAAATGGTCGACGTCCTCGTCGTTGTGGTAGTGCGTGGTGTTGTTGGTGGTGGTGGTGGCGGTGTTTGTGGTACACGCGTTATCTGCGAAGGGTGAGAAGGGCGTGTTGGTCGAGTACATCGTGTTGCCAAAATTGGGATTTTAATTTCTTTTGTTATGTTAGTGCAGTAAGAGTCACAGCTGTCGTCCAACTAGTCCCAGGATTAATGTACAGTAAGGCCCTTCAGTCGTAGAGAACGTGGGTGTCACAGGATATCCCATCCCCATAGTAACTCTCAGTAATTACCAGTGTCCCTCGATACTTACAAATCTCGTTGTTGTACGCTGAGTATTTCTCGTCGTCGTTTGACGTGTAACGGGACGCGTCTGCCGGACGGTTGTAGTG
>KZ062792.1:92103-106533 GCA_002091835.1 Anopheles maculatus
AGGGGGGGGGGAAACCTCATTACAATTATGGCACCGAAACCAGATATATCTTCCTTAGGTCGGGAAGCGCGCCAGTCATTCAAAACTGACTGCTGTGGTTTTCTACCACAGAAATGTCCTTTTGAGGTTTACAAATTCTTGCTACGAATGAATGGGGAGTTACACGGCTCCAACTCTTCGGGAAGGCATGTGTTCCGGCTAATGATTTGTCGTAAACTACGTCGGTTTGTTAGATGCTCTTGCCATTGACGACGGTATTTGTAACCGATACTTGGGCCAACTGTAATTTTCCTTAATTATTAGCTCTTCTCCCGTTTTCGTGATGTTCACATTAAACACGACACACGGCTAGTTGTTGAAGGTAATGTGATCTACTACATGACTCCAGTGCGCTAAAAGTTTACAATAATAGGCCTCTCGTTCATCAATATTATCCCTTTTTTTCTCTCTCCCACTGCTCAAGATCACATCCGTCATCTTTTACAAATCGGAAACAAAACTACTAGAAATACGATACGTGCCCGGAATCCTTTCCTCGTTCAAACATTTCAAACTCACCCCCGCGAACGCTTCGATTCGCTTCGAAGGAAAGAAAACCCATCTTTGCAAGCGGTCCCAAGCACCCGGTTTCCGTAGCTTTTGCACCGGTTGTGGTGTGGAGAATAAATTAAACTTCTCATCCTCATCCGACGCGATGGCACGTAAAGTTGCTCAACAGGTTCATACACTTGCTGGCACACCCAACGTGGTTGCAAATGTTCAGAATGCAACAAACGCGAATACGAATATATGCAAATACCGTGTATCTGTTCCGGTGCACACGCTCGTCGTCGTCGTCGTCGGTCGAAGTGGTGGTTTTGCATAGCCAGATTGCTTTTAGCTTTTTGCAAATACGTTAAGAACGCAGCAGTGAGATATCGCCAAATAATATACCTTCCGGTTTTGCTCAATATATGCGGATGCTATAAAATTTGCTATAAACTTGTGAGCACAAGGAATCTTAAAGCCAAGCTGTACTTAAAGCAATTCTACGTTCAGACACGTTTGCTTCGCTTCGAATCTGTACGGCATCATCATTCTCGACACCATTCGAAAGATGCAACCGACATCTGTTTCGCTTAATCCCCCCCATTCTGGAACATTCTAAATCACCTCTTTGTGCTGATCCATATGGTACGGGCTGGTTTGAGGTTTGGTGCAACGGTGAATTGCCTGCCCGTGATCCAACACCAACTCCCATTAGCCCAGTTTGATAAAACACTTAGCCAGCAGGTTAACCACAAAAGCTAAATTTGTCCAAAGAGTCCTCGCCTGCACTTCCGGATGCTTCAATCGATGGCCCAGCTTACAACAACTGCTAGTCCAAAGTGCTACCGGCGAGTAATCGAGAGCTAACCTGCGGATCAATTCCTGGTTTTTTGTTGCTCTTCGGCACATGCAACTCCCGGCGATGCCCTTTCAAACCTTTTAGCTATGAGAGTATGCGGAACCGAGAGAACCAGAACCGGATGAGATGAATAAATAATCGCTTCAACGGTCAGCACCCGGGGTTCACCGCACGTGGTTCTGTGGATGGAAAAGAGCTTGTACAACGTGCCAGCTCTTTTGGGGGCTTTCGACACACACAGACATACGTAGAAAATTCTTCCACATGCTAGTCTCTACTGGTGAGTTCCCAACGGGAACCTGGTCGAGAACACAAACACACGTCAGGTACATCTGATTAATCATGCCCACAGACCGAAATGCCTCCAACGACATCGTCGTCGTCCGGCACGGAAATGGCCATCCTGCCGAGAAACTCGTTGATGCTGACATACAATACTCACACGGGCTCATCAGCTCAATGCAACTGCACTTCTAGCCATGTGTCCCAGCTGCACAAAACCACTTGATCAGCGATTGTGTGACAAGCAGGTGTTCCTACCTTCCTACCTACAGCGATGCGACAACTTCCCACCAGCAACAGGTAACATCGTGCTTGCCATCGGAACCCGTTTCCGACACCGAGTGGTAACGTCGTCCGCCCGAGATGACGTTCGTAAATTACCATTTAATGTGAGATAAAATTGCATACCTGCTGGCTCTACCGTACTGCGCACGGCTGGCTTGTGAATTGTAATCAAAAGAATCACAAATAAACTATCCCATTTTGTCGTAGAAGAATAGTGAAGGCCTCTTTGTGTGCCTAGACGAGACGTGCCAGAGACAAGTGATGCTGGCTCATGCATCAAAGCATTGTGCATTGAAAAACACTCAGAATAAATGGCACGCACGGAGTGCGACCAGCTCTTCTCTCGTTGATGACACTCGGGGGAAGTCTGTGGCAATGGATAAGAGGTGCATTTGTGGGATGCAACTTTTAATTGCACACCTGAGCTACATATGCATGGGGCTAAAGGAGGTTAATCATAATAAATCGTTTGCGACGACACCATTTGCCATTTACCTTTTAGCCCCGTGCTAATGGTGCTCACTACGATAAGAATTGATAATTCGTCTTTTAAAGTAATCACTCTTTAAAGCACACGCAACGATCGGCGATATTAGTCCATGTTACTTGACTAACGTTCAAGAATTCATATAGAATTTTAATCAACTTGTTCTCGAACGAGAAACAATAAATTGTACTGAATTGATTAACTTTTAATTAAATAATTTATGAGCAGCACGTTTTCGGTAGCTCTCGGTTTGGTGTGATGTTTCTGTAGCACCAGGAGATGGTCGTATGTAACCGCCATTCCGTATTTTACAGCATTCATCTATTCAAGCCTTTCCCGGAGGATGCCTCACAGGAATTACAACGTTCCCAATATCTGCGAGGCTACAAACAGCTCGTACAGCTTTAAACTACTTTCCCCGACCGACTAACCCCTTCTTTACATTTACAACAGCTCAGCTCAAACGCGCGTTAATTCCGTACACAATCCACCCATGTTGTGTGGTGGGTGTCTTCGTCTCCCTTATTACCCAACCCCGAGGGGACGGTCTCCAATGTGCCCTGTTTGTTATTCACTTTGCCTCCAATTACATATGTAAAGAGGGTGGATTGCTGTTGTCTGCGTCTCCCCGGCCCCAAAACGCCAGTAGCGTATCCTCAGAACTTTTGCATCGCATGCCTTCGCAACACGGACGACATTCCCGGTGGGCTACCGACGCTAACCCAGGCGTAAAAGCCACAGTCATCAAGATCATCAAGATGGGGCTTCGAACGGCGGCGTCGTCCGGGGGAGGACACAACACCCTCATCATCACCCAACGACGACGATGAAGGAATGCTGCTGCAACCGGTCGTTGCTCGTCCTACAAATCCCAGAAATATGGCTTGCAGGACACTTGCGACGTGGACGAGAGCGTGGAGATGACACGATCAAAGTAAACAAAACACCGCAACGACAACCTTGCCCGTTGTTGTTGCGCTGCTGCTGCTGCTCGACCGCGAAACTTTCTCTTTAAGTCTGTACACGTCCCGCATTGTCACCTACCCATCTTGCCTTCCTTCGACAGCACCTTCCACGCCCCCAAGGGAGCTATCTGTCGTCTCTATCGAGTTATCTCGGGCCTTACGGTAAGCCACTGTTCCTGCTCCGATTTGTGGTGGACTACTTTGGGCACGGCGCCCGTTTTGATACTACGGTAAAGGCGCAAATCAGGTTTTTTGTGCACAACTTTAGCAAACGCACGGAAAAAAAAACATGGCGGAAGCTTCGCTCGGTACACGCTAAACCAGTTCCTCTGGGAGCTCTTGTTATGATAATATGGTTGGAGACAACTTGCCGTAATCACCTGGTACGTTGCTGGTGTGATTTTATCACAAGATACACATACAAACCAACAAAGTGTGTGAATTAAGTTAGTGCCTGTGTGCTGGGGGTTTGCGTGCTCGCAGGAAGCTCCCCGTTGTCTTTGTTTAATAAATTCTAGCGTTCGGGAGTAAGTTATACGTTCAATAAAAATATTCCCCAAAATTGTAACACTGTAAGGGACTCTGTTGGAATTCCTCCAACACCGCCCAAAACATCCTGCATTCCAACCAAGGTCTTACCGATGGAAAAATATGATAAAATAAACAAACATTGCCACCACGACCTTCCCCATCGTGTCCACACCCTTTTGCACATCTTCTGCTGTTTTGTTTATCCAACCCACGTAACGCATACAAATCACCAAAGGTATCGTATTTTACTTGGTGGACGCCATCCCATATCCAAAATACTCGTTTCTCTTTAATACGCAATTTCTCTTTTCTCCGTTTTTGTTTTGCTCCAACTCCCTTTCAGGACCCAAGATGTCCATCCCCAACAAACCCCTTTCAACACCTTTCGAGCACCCGTGTGTTCTGTGTGTTTTAGCGTCGCGTTTATTCATTTGTTTTCGTTTTATTTTTATCTTTGCAGGTTCATCCTCACCCTGGCATAACTAATGCGTACCGTACCCCAGTACCTGGTGGGCGACATTCACCCTTTGGTTAAGATATTGCAAGGGATTCGATGTGCCACCGGTAACCGTTACGCCGGAAGTTATGCTAATTAGTTGCGATCCATTTTTCTTTCGTTTGTGTGATGGAATTGGGTGAAATTGGGAGGGAGTTGGTGGAAAAGAAAAGGGGTAACGAACCCTTAACCTTCGACGGTCAAACTGACCACAGACCATGGACCTAAACCGTACCATCGAATAAGGGTATTGCTGTGATTTGTTTACGTTAGAAGTATCAGTTTTCTACCCGTTTCTTCTGGCATGAGAGCCTCCCGATCGATAAGCCGCATATAAAGAAGGAAAAAGAGGGTTCCTCAAATACGCAATTTCTCTTTTCTCCGTTTTTGTTTTGCTCCAACTCCCTTTCAGGACCCAAGATGTCCATCCCCAACAAACCCCTTTCAACACCTTTCGAGCACCCGTGTGTTCTGTGTGTTTTAGCGTCGCGTTTATTCATTTGTTTTCGTTTTATTTTTATCTTTGCAGGTTCATCCTCACCCTGGCATAACTAATGCGTACCGTACCCCAGTACCTGGTGGGCGACATTCACCCTTTGGTTAAGATATTGCAAGGGATTCGATGTGCCACCGGTAACCGTTACGCCGGAAGTTATGCTAATTAGTTGCGATCCATTTTTCTTTCGTTTGTGTGATGGAATTGGGTGAAATTGGGAGGGAGTTGGTGGAAAAGAAAAGGGGTAACGAACCCTTAACCTTCGACGGTCAAACTGACCACAGACCATGGACCTAAACCGTACCATCGAATAAGGGTATTGCTGTGATTTGTTTACGTTAGAAGTATCAGTTTTCTACCCGTTTCTTCTGGCATGAGAGCCTCCCGATCGATAAGCCGCATATAAAGAAGGAAAAAGAGGGTTCCTCAATAGGCCTCCCATCCCAACACGATTAAGGATTAAAGGTGCAATTTTTTAAACATTTTCTGCTCCATTTTCTTGCGTCCCAATTCTACGCACCCTAAGTAATGGGGTTCCATCGATTGGATAGCTTCTCGGGAGGGGAGAAAAAAAGGGTTTCCAGAGCTGCCGCCCTCCAGTAAATGGGTACAAATTATCCGGTCTAGGGTTTGGCCGCACCTGATGACTGCCATTAGAATAATGACGACGGAGTTGACGAGGGAATTAAAGAGCTAATCGTCCACTAGTGTACCGGCGTCCACTCCTTAAGGCCGATTGGAAGGGACATTGAGGGAAAAAAAAACGATGCCGGTTTATACCAACTTCTTGGCTCCAAGGCCAAGGACGTTCCACGGTACACACACACACTCAAAGGAAACCCTCCTACACGAAAGTCCGAAGCGAAAGTATATTGCTTTTTAATCGTTGACCACATTCCACCGCTGTTTGAACGGTGGCAGCTTGGGTAGAAAAATCGTTTCCTTTCTCTACTGCTGCTCGGAAGGTAGCGAAAACTTCAAGTGGCAAATGGTTTGGAAAACAAACAAAACAGCACCCAGCGAACGTTGCATGCACCGTAGCAACAGTGATGGGGTCATGCCAACAACACATCTGCACACGCCACGCGATGCGTTTTTGGACGGTTTGCAATTTGAATTGCAAACTGTTGTTGGGCAACATTTAGAAACCTTATTATTCCTATCAACGAAACAGAACAGTTGCGTTTGTTATCAAGGTTTTATTTTAATGCTTCAAGCGCCACCATGACCTAGTTTTTTTAAGTTCTAATAACTCATTTGAATTTTATCGTAATTTTATCGCCCTTTAAACAGCCTCACCTGAAGCGCGCAATCGGGTCAATGAGATGAATCAACAGTATACTGAACCTCTCCGTGTGTGTAAATCAAACAGCAGTACTTACGTTTCAGATCCTTGCCTTCCGGTGGGCACGGTTTGCGGCTGAGCAAACAGTCGACGTAGTTCGACACCAGCCGATTGCTGCCCAAAATGGTGTCAATGTCCAGGTTGTCGTATCTGCAAGTACACGGGGAAGCAAGAGAAGTTGGAGAGCATTATTTGTAGGTCGTCTAGAATCAACAAGCATGCGGAATGCAGCAGCAGTAGTAGGTTAGGAAGGCAAAGGTGCGAAACGGGAAGGCATGCGAACAAAAAAGTACACACACACACAAACATCCTCCTCTTCAAACGTCACAGTCTGGTGAGATCTGTGATTTATTGCTCACAGCAGAGCAATAATTAATCTTCTGCCAGCATCCAACACTAAACGTCAAATAATGTCCATCGTGCGTGTGTGTGTGTGTATAAATCTAAGCTAAGCTGACCTAACCACAGTGCGGTGTAGCGATGTTTTTGCATTCAAATCCCAAAGGGTAATGCACAATTTATTAGCTAAATATCGTAAACGATGCTAACCTGCGCTCGTAACTACTGAGGTAGCAATGATAACCTAGTGCGGGAAGTCCCCGATAAACGATCCCGATACATGAGGTGTTCTCGCACTATGAAAAATTATGAATGGCAGATAAGATGCTTAGAATACTCACTAACTCGGGGCTGGGATAAAGCCGCTATTCATACATTCAACCATTTGATGGTTTAATTAGCACGCACTTGCGATCTCTATAAACCCCCTCAATTGTGTTCTCGCGCAGGTTCACCCCAAGGAATTCCCCATATACTTTGTTTACTTCAACACGCACTGTCCAACAATCAAATTCCAGCCTTAATGCATCTTCTTTTCATGGATATTGAGATGCCAGGTTATTGATCACGCTGGAAGAGCCTAATATTAAATAATGGCATCCAAATTCCACGCGTGTCTTCAGACGTGCCAGAAAGCGAAAAACAGAACCCAAGCCAAGGAACTTTTTTGCAAAACAAAATTTACATTCCTTCCCAATCCAACCAATCGGCCAAAGTCCATCCGATGCGACTGGCATTGGATTTTCCTAAAATTTGCACAACCGGAAAGAAGGAACCCGTTTTCGCGCACAATATAAGCACAATATGCCCAATACAACATTCCACGCCACGCAGGGGAATAATGCATGGAAGGTATTTTATTGTTATAAGTCCAACGCCGGTAAGTCGACAAGATAAATAAGTTGACCATCTTTTTTTGTAACACACGTCTGGTGAGCAAATTCTGAAGCAGTTGATAAACAAACTCGGTGGACGCTTCTTCAAAAGTGTGCAAAACCATCATCAAATGTTTAAGAAAACATGCATTAATGGCGACGGAGTTCATCGAGGCGTGTCACACAAGATTCAAGAGGGTATGTAAATCGCGCCGACTCTTTAGCCTAACCAGGGATTGCTTTTTTTTGCTGCCGATTCTTATCTGATCGAGTCTAACACTAAACGTAAACTAGCAATTAAAATTAGTTCGTTTAATAACTACATTGGTGGTTTGAATTAGTAGAACGCCTGCTAAGCTACTTAACCTACACGTGATCGCGGCCCAAGCGCATTCCTGAGGTGCATCTTGAATGTGTAAAAGGTCGATATTGTTTCGCTGCTGGTGCATGTGCATAATTTAATGCACTTCTGCCTCGCCCAATTGACGTACGATCAGTAAATAACAGCATGCATTCATTGCTAGGTTTTTTTTTCAGCTAATCATTCTGACAGCTCCCTGCAACGAGCAGCATATGACCGCAAACGCGACCTTCAGAATCGCCCCCTTCCATTGTACGGTACGGTAATAAATCGTTTCTGTTAATGTAACACACGATTCTAATTGCACAACAGCAGCTGTTTATGCGATTGAGATGAAACATCTCCCAAATTCGTACTCCCCACCGAGCGCTGGACGATCAATTAGAAGCTCGATCTCGCAACTTAATAAATGACTCGCTTGAACTTTGATTATCACGGGCGTAATATTAAATAATGGCATCCAAATTCCACGCGTGTCTTCAGACGTGCCAGAAAGCGAAAAACAGAACCCAAGCCAAGGAACTTTTTTGCAAAACAAAATTTACATTCCTTCCCAATCCAACCAATCGGCCAAAGTCCATCCGATGCGACTGGCATTGGATTTTCCTAAAATTTGCACAACCGGAAAGAAGGAACCCGTTTTCGCGCACAATACAAGCACAATATGCCCAATACAACATTCCATGCCACGCAGGGGAATAGTGCATGGAAGGTATTTTATTGTTATAAGTCCAACGCCGGTAAGTCAACAAGATAAATAAGTTGGACATCTTTTTTTGTAACACGCATCTGGAGACAAATTCTGAAGCAGTTGATAAACAATCTCGGTGGACGCTTCTTCAAAAGTGTGCAAAACCATCATCAAATGTTTAAGAAAACATGCATTAATGGCGACGGAGTTCATCGAGGCGTGTCACACAAGATTCAAGAGGGTATGTAAATCGCGCCGACTCTTTAGCCTAACCAGGGATTGCTTTTTTTTGCTGCCGATTCTTATCTGATCGAGTCTAACACTAAACGTAAACTAGCAATTAAAATTAGTTCGTTTAATAACTACATTGGTGGATTCAATTAGTAGAACGTCTGCTAAGCTACTTAACCTACACGTGATCGCGGCCCAAACATGCATTAATGGCGACGGAGTTCATCGAGGCGTGTCACACAAGATTCAAGAGGGTATGTAAATCGCGCCGACTCTTTAGCCTAACCAGGGATTGCTTTTTTTTGCTGCCGATTCTTATCTGATCGAGTCTAACACTAAACGTAAACTAGCAATTAAAATTAGTTCGTTTAATAACTACATTGGTGGATTCAATTAGTAGAACGTCTGCTAAGCTACTTAACCTACACGTGATCGCGGCCCAAGCGCATTCCTGAGGTGCATCTTGAATGTGTAAAAGGTCGATATTGTTTCGCTGCTGGTGCATGTGCATAATTTAATGCACTTCTGCCTCGCCCAATTGACGTACGATCAGTAAATAACAGCATGCATTCATTGCTAGGTTTTTTTTTCAGCTAATCATTCTGACAGCTCCCTGCAACGAGCAGCATATGACCGCAAACGCGACCTTCAGCTGCGTTCAGAATCGTCCCCCCCATTGTACGGTACGGTAATAAATCGTTTCTGTTAATGTAACACACGATTCTAATTGCACAACAGCAGCTGTTTATGCGATTGAGATGAAACATCTCCCAAAAACCTACTCCCCACCGAGCTCTGGACGATCAATTAGAAGCTCGATCTCGCAACTTAATAAATGACTCGCTTGAACTTTGATTATCACGGATGTATTTTTTGTGACAACTCGTGATCGTACAATTAATACCCCCAAAAACTTCCTTCTTTAACCCGAAAACATACAATGAATGTTTGCAGTGACATCTGCTAGAAAACCACAGTCATCAAGAGTTCAAGGGGGTTAACTTATGGCTGACAAGCAGGACTACCGGGGCTGTTTGTGCAGTCAACAGTCAACGATCGCATAACGATGTCGGCGATGCCAATTGTTCACGGTTGTTGAGTGTTTTTCGTGTGATACTAAAGATTTGCTATAATGTGCGGCAGTGCTTAAGGAGTCATCAACTTCACCGGCGAACAATCACACTAGTAGTGATAGAAATTGATCGTTCAGCAGAAGGAAGTAACATGTGTGTGCACATGAAGATAGAGCGAAACGGCTTAGCACATCTCCAGCACAGAGTTCCGTTCCGATCTATTTGGCCGTGGTATTCAAAGCCGTCAAACGGTAGGGGTTTGTAAAGGTCAGTAAAAGCCACAACAATGATCGCGCGCGCGCACATTAGCGTCACCCCGATGCCGATTCCGCGCCGATTGGCTCAGGTGGTCAATATTTAACTGTTTGCCTATAGCCATTTTTTGGAAGACACCAACAAACGTCAGTGTGGCACCCGTCCAAGGTAATAACTTTTTCGGTTGCTACACTTCATCTTCTCGAACTGCTACACTACACAGTCGCACAGTCCGGAAGGATGATCGTTTTTATTTGAGTTTTTGGAAACCGCACAACGTCCTCGACACACCGTTCCGTCTGTTCGTTCTCGAGGAAATAATACGGTGCCGTATGTTTGTGTACTACGCACCACGATCAGTACGCGACGCGGTTAAAGATGCACTCAACCGAGACGTGAATGCACCACTCACTCGAACACTCTTCACTCTGTGACTGTGTCCTTCCGGACGGAAAAGACATCTCGACCGTTTAAACATTCGAGAGCGTTACTTTGATCTTCCGGAATCACTAGAAGCGCTGCACAAAATCGATTCGAGCGGTTGGAATGTTTGGCACGCAGTTTTTGTAGACTATTCTAGCAACTCCCTAGCATCTACCACTACTAAACCCGAGAGAAATGTAATTGTTCTGCTTCATCAAGCACGGTCCCACTTACCTGGTGCTGTACAGTGTCCGTGCGACTTCCTGCGATTTGACGAAGTTCAGAAACGCCAGCACAGCGCTGGCTAGGAGCCAAACTTTACGCATCTTGCCACCGGTAACCCACTGCGGGGATTGAGCTTTAACACCTGTGTCTCTGTGTACCGCGCTCGTCGGCACGCCTCACAACTTACGCTTTAATCTTGATAGAACCGCTGGTCCCGTGGCACCGCCAAGTCACATACCCCGCTGGCGTCGGACCGTTGTTTGGACGCTGGGACCGTTTCCCAGAATAAACACTATTGTCTCCGGAACCGCTTAGATTAAGTTAAACTTCGCTTTCCATAAACACACGTGTACCGGCCACACATACACACTCGCTAGACACGCACTCTCACTGGACACACAATCACACGTGGCTTCGGATGGGATTTTCCCTGTGTTGCGTAGCGCTGGCGTGTAGATCTTGCACGAAACTGGAATAAACGTTTGCCTACGGTGCCACAAACCAAACGAGAACTGTATAATTTTCGGGGCCCCACCAATACTGTCCGTGCTCCAACTTCTAGTGACCTGCAATATCGGAGAAAAGGCCGTAAATAACAATTCTCTATGCTTTCTGTGTTCGATAAACGGTGGCCATCGACCTAAAAAGGGCGTTACAGAATGGGACACTGTGGACGCGGGAACCTTGACGGAGGTCACCGAAGGAGACCGAACTGTAGACCAACTGTAGACATTATAGAGTCACCAGGGTGAGAAGCCCATACCTCGCAATCGAACGATAATTATCCGTCCGACGAAACGCTATATCGCTTTATAGCTTCACACGCGTGTGCTTCGTTTGGGAAGTGGTGGGCCTTTCTAAACCCACCAATCATTCTGCGGTGCGCTGGAAAAGCCTCGAACCGAATGCTTACCGTGCATCCATCGGCTTTCGGGTTTAACCATGCGCTTCCAGTGCGATTGCATCACAAGCACGCGCGCGCGCCATTAATGGTGGGTCTAGGTGTTTTGTGTGTTGCAGATTCTAGTCTCCGGTTTTTCGACTGGTGCAGTGGTGTACGAATTTCTACACACACACACACACAGTTCTACCCGATCTGTTAAATTTGACATTGAGATGCACTTATAGCTGGTGGTGATTACTATAAAGTGCATGACAGTTCCCTGTTTTCTTCTCCACTGTACGTGTGCTCATTTCTCGAACAAAACTCCTCCCAAACAAACACACTGTGTCACCTTGACAGATCTAACCTAACCACTAATACGCCCGATGACAACAGCTGTCACATTCCGTTCCGATTATGGCTGTTTGATTGGTTTCGTTTGACGAGGTTTCGTTTTTTTTCTCTCTCTTCTCGGAATGATTTCTCCTTTATCGTGGCGTTCTCTGTAGACTGGTCTTGTTATTTTGCTCAGCCACTGGCGAAACCTAACCTGTCCTGGCCGATGACGAACGTGTGCATAATTAGTAACGCCATCCTGTCCGGTTGTCAAGGTTAGGTTTGCCGCGTGCGATAAACAGAACGCCAAAAATCAATACGCACACACACACACACGCTAGAAGCTAGAGCCATGGCCAGAAGTATCCGAACTGAAACATATGGACTGTTGTTTCTAAACCGGAACAAGTCGGCCAGTCGTGCGTTGAGAAAGAAATCCGAAAGTAAACATTCGCGAACGAACCAATATTCATGGCCAGTGATGCGAATTATTAGATGCGTTTCGCGATGTAACTTACTTCTGGGAGGAAAGGTGTGAAATTCGAAGCTTCTCTTGGACGGAGGAAAGAGAGACAGAGAGAAAATTGACACAAGAACCTATATTTAAAACAATCTGTCACTGTTCATACGCTATAAATATTTGCATCCTATGCCATAATCCTCGTCACTATAAAATTACCCATCTTGTCAACGTAAACTTTCTTCGCGAACTTAATCCTCGCTCATCAATCTTCGGGTCTGCTTTCATCGGTCTGGCGCCAACAAGATTGATTTTGTCTGCATCGGACCACCGGAAATTTGATCTAATCATCGCCATCCACACTTTGTCGCACGGGCGCAAGCAAACGGAAACAAGGAACACTTTCACGCTGGCCGTTTGCGAATTTATTATTGATGACCAGCAATAAACCCACCAAACTGGGTACGTTTTTTTCTCTCTCTGTATCTCTCTTCCCAATGTACACCATCTCGTTACTGGATTGATGGATGGTTCTCGGATTCTGTTAAGCAGAAGATTGAGAAAAAAAAATCCGACACTTCCCAACTTTGCCACACTAATCAACGGACAAAAGGTTGCTTTGGGAGAAGCGTAGATATGTGGCCAGCCCAAAGAATGGCGAGAAGACTCTCGAAGAAATCAATTCTTCTAAGCGTGTGGCACGTATTTATGCCACGCGAGATCGAAGTCCCACGGGAACAGCCCATCGGGCACGACCTCTACACGCCTTTTAGGCGAAGGTGTTTTCCACCTAATGGCCAACGATTTGTTCATGTCAGTTGCCTTTCTAACCCGTCGCTCGTATGCGTATTTAACTGGCCTGCACATCCCAACGCAACAATAAGTAGACCATCCTTTCCATCGCCCAGAAGAAGAACATTTCTTGGACGGAACGGGGCGGAGTTGGACCAGGTCATGCTGGAGTGATTGATGTACCGCGCTTCATTATCTGGCCGCAATCTCTACCAACAACTCGACAGTCGGCTCGAGACTCGTCCAACTCCGATTTGATCGATTGGAGCTAGTGTCGTGAGGGTTCCTACATGCTAATAGGAGCTTATATTGCAGACGCAACAAAGTCTTAAGATATGCCGTTACTGCCGTACTTCGAACGATCGTTTGGAAGACGAACCATAAAATTTTATTCATTTATTGCACCACCCTTTTACCTTTAGTATTACGAACGAAATACCTGTCAAAACAACAGAGTCGTATCTACGGGGAACACCCCGGAAGAAGGAAGTCTACGCCTCGGTTTAGATAATTGTGCATTCGTTAAACTCGTCAAGGACGTTTGCTGGTTGGTTTTACGGAATGCAGGTCTCATTAGGACAAAAAGTCGTACCGAAGGAATCAAACCGGTAACGCTTGATTACTCGTCTACAACTTCACTGATGTCCAACTCGATGCTACCCAAAGCCACGGCAAATTTATTTCTGGCTCAATTTATTGAAGTATCCAACTTCCATTACATCCCAAAGTCTCCCCCATCTTACAACTATTGTCCCAAGCCTCATCTTCCTACAGATGTCGGCAGATGAAAACAATCGAAAATAACTCCTTATCACCCCCACAAAAAAACGCAAGTACGGCCCCGGCGCATTAGAATGTGCACCCCCCAAAAACTCCAGCAACAGGGAAGGTTCGCTCATTTGCATTTCAATTTCCTGAACCTGATGCTTTAAGTGCTCATTACCATAATTTTCCGTTTGAGGGCGTTTGTCCTTCCCTGTGCCGGGGTTTTTGTGGAGCATCTTTTCTTGTTTTCAAAAGCTTCCGATCCCTTTCAATTATCATTATGTTTTGCATATTCTCGTGGAGCTGCCGAACCCAACTTAGTAGGCTTGTACTTGCATGGGGATACGGATCTCTAAAGCGTTTTCCCAAGAAAACAAAACCGGCCGACAATGAGAGTTTAAATGTTTGTTGTTAACCAATTTGTTTGCGTTTGATGTGACATGAAGA